>CAUYSK010128298.1:0-94679 GCA_963575035.1 Avahi laniger
GCATGCCTATAGTCCCAGCTACTCGGGAGGCTGAGGCAGGAGGATCGCTTGAGCCCAGGAGTCTGAGGTTGCTGTGAGCTAGGCTGACGCCACGGCACTCTAGCCTGGGCAACACAGTGAGACTCTGTCTCAAAAAAAAAAAAAAGGAAGTTGGGGGACTCTGGAGCTTTGGATCCTAAGCCTGCCACTGGCCAACAGCGGAGAGACTACTTTACCTTCTAGAAAATAGAAGCGATATTATCTATGTCATATTACTGCTGTGGGACTCAGAGAAAGTACTTAGTACAGCACTCGGTACGTAGTAACACCTCAGTAAATGTAGCTGTTCTTACTTGAACAACCTCGGTCAGTATCACCGCTGCTCCTTCAGCCTCCCTCCCAGTCTCCTTCCTCCGCCTGCGACTGAGATACCGCCCCGGGTGCAAATGCCCCATCACCACTCCCCAGGCCGTCATTCTGATTTGCCTCAACCCGGTCCTCCCTGCAGCCTGAATCCCGGCACCGCGGCGGGCTCTCCGCCGTGCCAGGGACCCTCTGTCCTAACGTAAACGCACGCCCCGTCTGTCCTCGCTCCTCGATATTGGCTTATCCCTGAATAGACGGTTCCCCTTGTAATCTCCCTAATGGTGGCCACTCCCCCTACAACCCATCTCCATATGGGGCTGGCTCTCCAGGCTCCTCCCAACATCTGCCCACCTCTGACGTCGAGGCCATCTCTGCATATCGCCTACCTCCATTGTGGTTGTGACTCTGTGTCTTAGCTTTGCATAAATTATTCCTGGCTCAATTTTTCTTCCTAATTCATGTATTGAACGATTGTGTTGCATTCAAAGGCGCACGAAACCCTGCACCTGGCCCTGGGAATGTAAAGGTGAAAAAGATTTTACTCAGATTCTGGAGGAATCAGCAGTCTGGTGGGAAGGAGACACGTGATAGTAAGAGAACAGAATAGCCAGGGTTCTCGAGGAGGTAAGCGCTGGTCCAGGGGAGGCTCGAATACTCCCGGGAGCTCGGTGAACACGTGCCGACCTTCCTCACTTGCCCTCAGTCATCTCAGCTTTTCCACATGCCCCGCCCACGAACAGACCCGAAATTTAGATCAGGTTATCCAAAATTTAGAATTGTTCACTTCCAAGATATGAAACTCTTACATTCTTCTCTTTCTCTCTCTCTCTCTCTCTCTCTCTCTTGAGTCAGGGTCTCCCTATGTTGCCCAGGCTGGTCTCCAACTCCTGGGTTCTTGCAAACTCCTGGGCTCAAGTGATCCGCCCCTCTCCGTCTCCCGAGTAGCCAGAATTACAGCTGTTAACTTCTCCTCTTTGATGGTAACCTCTAATCCCTATTAAACTTGCTCTCTGCCCTCATTTTCCTTCTATTCCTAAAACAATCCCCATCGTCAGTACTCACTGGTCCCTTTGAGACCATGTGACAATCCCCATCTCGTGGCATTAATTTTATTAGCCCGTATTCTGACACATCTCAAGAATCTCTGACCTGGGACTGCACCATACTCAAGATTCCTCCTCTCAACGTACTAACCATTCCTGGAAACACTGAAAATATTTTTAAAAATCTTTAAAAGCTGCCTGGCTCCACTAAAGCTCACATACCCAATCTCAGCCTTGCCCTCTTCCTGCTCCGCAGGTCTTTACTCAGCAACCCTCAGTCGTGTTCCCTACCGTTCCCCAATTCTGCGTCGTTCCCTTTCTTCCCATCTTCCTACCGCCTTGCCTCAGCCCAGCTCACGGGAGAGGTCTTCCGGCTTCCCCTGTCCCTCCTGAAAACATCTTTAAATTTTTATCCATTTCTCCTCTTTCCTTCCCCGCACAGAGCCTGCTTTCCTGCTCTCCGTGGCAAAGGTCACATTGCTCGTGACCTTTGTCTTATCCCATCCACGCTCCCGGGCGTCCACTCCGGCCATCGGTCCACGTGGCTCTCCCCTTTCTCCCTCTGCACCGAGTCTCCCCTCAGCCTACAGCACGCTCAGGTCCCTCGTCCTACCCTAAAGGAGCGTTCTCTTCATCCTCTACCCCTCCCGCTTTCATCCATTCTCTCTTCCTCCCTTCACCGCCAGCTTCTTGAAAGAACCCGCATTGGCTTCTGCTGCCGGACCCCCCACTCCTGCCTCCCGCCCGTGCGGCCTGGCTGCAGCCCGCGGCTCCGCTCCCACCGCCACGCGAAATGCAGGGCAGCGGAAGGATCGCCCGACACCGGCACGGGCGGAGAACAGAGTCCAGCCTTGTCGGTGAGATTCTCACAAGAATTAAATACCCCCCAATTCTCACGGTGCTGTGTTGTCGATTTAAAAAGGGGAAAAAAATGTTGTTAATTGTTTTTCTGAAGGAGGAAGAAACTCCAGGATGTAAATTATAAATCAGTGGCTCTTTCTCCTCTTCCCTCCAATACGCTAATTTTTAGCACATAATGACAATGTATGGTGTTTCATATAACCACCTTGATTTATTATAAGTAACATTTTTCCATTTTGCCTAAAATGAAAGAGATCAGGTCTTAAGGTTCATATAGTACTCTTTTATTTATCAAAGTAATTCCCAGGAATGGCAACGAGTTAATTTAACCAATTCTTCCATTAAGGCAGGAAAAATAAGGAATAAAAATTTGGGGAAAACAAATCTAAAATGAAGATACAATATGTTTGTAATCTCTAGTTCTTGCAACCAAGGACCAAGAGACACAGCTTTCTAGGGGAAAATAATATTCATTATTAATGTTACGCTCTCATAAGTTTGGGGAGTGTTGCCCATGTTGCTTGTTCTTCTGCTCAAGACTTTACCGTGACTCACTTCACTGGGATTATGCTGACAATCTCTTCTAAGCCCCTTCTTGCTCTGCAGGATGTATCCTGACTTCCGCCTTGACATAGCTCAGTGAGAGTCATCGGTTAACCCCACGATTGCCAGTTTCACAATATGGAAAGCTTTATAATTAGCATAATGACATTCAATCACAGTATAAGAATCAACTGAGCCTCCAGAAAGGGGAGGGTGTGGCCTCTCTGCCTGGTATTCCCATGGCAACCAAAGATACCTCCCTTCCTGCCTTTTGCTTTCTACCTCCTGCTATGAAGGGTGATACCTGATCACATCTGCAGAATGAGGGTCTCTGTATCGTTTTAAACAAATAAAAAACGTGGCGATGTTTATTTTAGAATAAAGGTAGGAAGAAAGCATGATACGGAGAGTATTAACACTCATGATTTTTGGTTCATGGATTTTATTTCTTAGAGTGTTCCTTTTATGGGTTCATTTTTAAGTAGACGGATCTCATTACACTATTTACCATCATGAATTAAGCAGGAAAAAGGGCTGGATGCGGTTTGCAAGTACCTAGAAAACGTGAGAGCCAGACGGCCAAGTGGCATAGAGGTCACCCCCTCTGCTCTAAGATCATGCAGGTCGAAAGCACAGACAGTCAGGACTATCTTCTAGTTTTAACGTTCTAAGAATACAGAGCTGAGAAATTCTCCTTACTTTTACATTTTACCAAGAGTATATTCAGTTAAAAATCTTAATTCTGTTAACTGTGAAACAATAATGCACCCTTTCCACAGCTGTTTCCTGACAAGTAAAGTAAGAAGCCTAGGGTAAAACTCTTCTACCCCATCATTACGGCTGGAAAACATCTAACCCTTGTCCAACACTGCCTGCATGCTCATGCAATGTCATTCACACACCAAAGGGAACTCTAGTTACAATGAAATACAAGCCACAGGGACACTATAGAAATTTCCCACAATTATTTGTTCCAGAGTAAATACATTTCCTTTGATTTTGACAAAACCGTAAAACACAGAAATGTATTGTGAGGCTCTGTTTGGCTGATGTTTACCAATACCCTGCAGGCTTGACTCTTTGAAACACAGCTACATGACATCAGGCTGTTTCATCTCTCATCACTTGGCATGCATGTATGTTATAGCTAACAAACATCAGCGGGGATAAACAATGAACTCACTCATGAATCAAGATTCTGTTTTACAGTCCATGACTTAGCTTAAATAAGACTCCATGCCTTGATTAAGGTTTCGAAGTGTTAAAGTGTCGACTGAGCTTGGGTCCCTGGTATAGCACACAGAAAACATAGAGCATTCATACTGTCTTTGCTGAAGGACCCTACAGGCTTTCATTCACATACAGCATGTGAACAAACAACAAAGTATACAGAAGATTTTCATCCTGAATTTGATAACTGTTTGGCCATAAAAACAATAACTATGTTCTCATTGAACTTTGTTTTTTCTTCCAAACAAAAAGTCTTCAAATGTTTGAATCTCTATGACTCCATCCTCCATAATCAGATAATCATTTCAGGGGAGGACTTTGTTGTCAGTTTAGATGGAAAATGTTTTTTTCTCTTTTCATCTGTTTTATTAGATAATGGGTTAGGTGGGATTGTAATAAAATATAAAATGCTCACAAATCACACAGCTAAGGAAGTTCCGTTATTTTGTAGTTTCTCTTTGTGGTTGCCCTTTTATTTATTCATTCATTCAGTAAATACTGAGCATCTAAAATATTCCAGGCGCTAACCTTCCAAGAAACAATGCAGAAGGACCTCGTCGTTCTATCCCTCTTCGTTCTGGTTCATTCACATCCGTCTCCGTGACCACACTTTAGCTCTATCGCCACCTGCATCTGGGCCACTCTGACCTCATAAATGCAAACCACACCTTTCTATCTATGTCCCCCTTCTGCTCCTTTATTCTTTACAAACCTATTTTTTATATCAGTGACACCGTCAGTTCCTCCTCACTTGGATGTCTCCAAATATCCCTGGGCTCGGACACTAGCTTGCCTAGAGCACACAGTTAATCACTCAACACGGCTCTGGCCAGTACCCTTCTTTCTGGCCTCCTTCGTCCTTTGATTGCCTTCGCTATGACCGTCCCTAGCTCAGGTCAACCCAACAGGACCTGCAGAAGCAGCCGGGCAATAGCATGGCCCAGACAGAGTCCTGGCCTTTGGAGCCTGGCCGTGGTTTGCATCTGTTTCTGCCACTTGCCAGCTGTGTAACCCTAGTAAGTTATTAGCCTCCATCAGCCTCAGTTTCTCTGTGCATGTGATGAAAATAATGATGCCTACGTCATAGGCTTGTCACCATAGAGAACAGGCAACTAAAGCATATAGCACAGATCCTTGCGTAGAGTCAGCGGGAATAAACAGTAACGAGCATTATTTTTCCTGTTTCTTATTCAGGACTGCTAAGCTCTTCTGGAGAAAACTGCATATTCATCCCACTGGGCTCCATTATACATGCATGAGCCCCAACCTCGGCCGAGCCCTCAAGGGTTTCTCATCTCCTCCATTTCCGTTCTCCATAACAGCTGTTCCCAACCTTTGCCACGCTCCTCAAGGGTCCAACGAGCTCCCCGCCTCCCTCCCGCTCAGTGCCAGCCCGGCTTCCTCCCTCGCTGACACAGCAAGTGTCTGTGGACAGGTGCAGCTCACACTTCTGTCCCCACCTGTCCGGTTGGCTCCGTCTCCAGGCCTCCTCTTCTGTTTCCCACCTCTCTCACAAAAAGAAGCATCCCTGCTTCCCAGATCCTTACCTAAATGGTTCAGGAAGTATTTACTGAAGGCCGACTGTAAGTCAGGCCTGAGCTGGGTGCAAATCTGCCCTCCGATGGCTCCACTCTAAGGGAGGAGACAGACTAGTAAACAAACAGGAACTCAGCTATGGTACTGACGCCCCAATACATGTGCAGACAGGTCCCAGCCAGGACAGCTTCCTGGAGGAGATCGCGTCCGAGCTAAAAACGAGGAACAACAGTGGCCGGGCTGGGGGTTAAGGCAAAGAAAGTGGGATATGCAAAATTACAGAGCCTGGAAGGGCCAGGTGGTGGGCCTGGATTTCACGACTGATGTAAGGACACGGCAGCAGCACAGCTCTTGGTCGTAACGGCTGGGCCGGAAGCTCAGTTTGTGGCGCCAGGAGTGAGTGAGAGTGGGGAGGCCAGACCCATCCTCCCGCCCTGCTCCGAGGCATCTACCGCTATAGGGACTGTTAAGTCTGGGGCCGAGAGGGAGACACATGAAGCCTCAGGTGCAGCAAAATGCTGTTTATTTGAGCATCCGGGTGCAGATGCATGGAGAGGAAAAGAGCATCCACCCCAAGGGAGGGGAGAGCCTTGGGCTTTAGAGGGGTTTTCCAGGGGAGAGTGAGCAACTGGGCCAGAACAGTCGCTGTAACAAATTCTTTTCAAACATCCAATTTCTGGTACGCCTGCTGGGCCCATCATGCCAAGATGAGGGGGGATAGCTTCGTCCTTATCGGCAGGGTGGGAACGCCGCGTCGCCGCCACCATCTGAGGTCAGAGTTAGATTTACAACCTCCAGACTCTCCAGACTCCTGTGGCTATTGTTTTTCAGGCCTTATGATCACTAAGTTTTCCATTAACCGCATTCCGTCCTAGACATACTTTTCGGGCTCCCACCCGGAGCAAACCTAACAAGGACGATCGGGGAACTCCTAGTCGGGGCAGGAGGCTCGGCGCTGGGCACCACGGCTTGCCCCGCACACGACTCAGGCGGGACTGACAGATTACAGTCACGATCCTTAAGAAAGATGGGCCAGTGTCCCCGGGTCTTTTTCTGTCTGCACTGAAGGAAATTGTTAAAGCCATCTTTGTTTAGAAATCCTGTTTGCTTCCTTGAGTACCTCCATAAATAGATTTGAGAGGAACTTGTCCTTTTGTATCCCAGATAAGGAAAAAGGAAGTTGTAAATAACCTTCAAATTATGAGCCCACAGTTTCTTCTTTGGAAAGAGTTCCAAAATTTGGAAGCCTTCACCCTTTACTAGAAAGACAAGCTGCAGTGACCCTGCCGGGGGCCACGGTGATCTCTGCCTTCCGCCCCCTCCAGCCGGGAGCCCAGTACCTGCCGCGAGGCCCGGGACCTTCTGGACAGCTGCAGCTTCTCGCCTTCAAGCAGGGGGCTCAACGCCACTGGGTCGTATCTGAATGCTGTCTAGATATTATTTTTGAAAGGAATAAAAGGCACACAATATCCTTTGACTGGTTTCTGCCCTGCAGTGCATAGAGTTTTGTCTCATTACACTGAAGAGAGCTGAAGTCACTCACTCCCTTAGCGGTTGTCTCGCGGCTTTGATAGTATCTATATTCTGGGATTCCCAGATTTGTACCTTCAAACCAGACCTGTGTCCTGAGTGCTGTGAGCAACTACATATTTTCTGTGTTTTTTCCCTTCTTCACACTTGAATGATAGCTTGGCCGTGAGTGGAATTCTAGGGCATTGGTCCTTTTTCCTAAAAATCCATCATCTCTTAGCATATAGTGTTTGCTGACGAAAAGTCAGATTCCAATCTGATTACCTTTCTTGGTAAGTAATCTGGTTTTTCTGCCTAGAAGCTTGGACTGAGGATTTTCAAATGATATGAAGTAAAAGGTTACTCAAAAGCAAACATTAATTACATAGCAAAAGAAATAATCAATAAAATAAAAAGGCAATCTATGGATTGAAAAAAAATTGCATATATCTAATAAAAGTCAATATCCAAAATTTATGCATTTATATAAATGCATATATATGCATTTACATACATGCATATATCTGATAAAATTAATATCCAAAATTTATAAGGCACTCATACGAATCAGCAGAAAAACAAATAACCTGATTTAAATAAAAATGAGCAAAGGACCTGAATTGACATTCTTAAAAATAAGACACACGAATGGTCTACAGGTATATGAAAAGGTGCTCAGCGTCACTAATCATTGGGCAAATGCAAATCAAGGATGGCTGTTATCAAACAGACAAGTGATAACTAGCGTTGGAGAGGGTGTGGAGAGAAACCCTTGCACACCGTGGGAATGTAGATTAGTGCAGTCACTATGGAAACCAGTGTGCAGTTTCCTAAAGACATCAAAACTAGAACTACCACATGACCCAGCAATGCCTTTTCTGGGTACATACCCACAGGAAACAAAATCACCATCTCCTAAAGATATTCCATGGTTATTGCAGCATTATTTATAATAGCCAAGATATGGAAACAACCGAAGTGTCTGTTGACAGACTAATGGATAAAGTATGGCAGGAAATATTATTCGACCTTAAAAAAGAAAGAGATACTGTCATTTGCCACAACATAGGTGAAGCTGGAGTACATCAGGCTAAGTGAAATAAGCCAAACACAGAAAGAAAAATATTGCATGATCTCACTTATATGTTGAATCTTAAAAAAAAAAAAAGTCAAATATATAGAGATAGAGAATAAAACAGAGGTTGATGTAGGTCAAAGAATATAAAGTAGCAGATATTTAGGATGAACAAATCTAGAGATCTAATGTATAACATGAGGACTATAGTTAATAACATTGTATTGTATTCAAAATTTTTTGCTAAATGAGATTTTAATTGTTCTTGCCACCAAAGAAAAGGAAAATGAGTAACTAGTAACTAGGTGAGATGATGGATATGTTAATTTTCTTCACTATAGTAACCATTTTACTGTGTATATGTATCCCATAATATTGTGTTGTGTGCTTTAAATGTACACAATGAAATTTATTTTAAAAAAAGAAACATTAATGTCTGCAATAGGGATGTAATGATTTCATAAATGATTTAAGAATAATTTGTACTGTACTAGAATAATAATGATTAACTTTTTCCAAAGGCATAATAGGTTTGTTTTTTTAACCAAGTAGCAAAAAAGCAAGTGTGATTTATTTCCATGATAAAAAAAAATTCGGTTAGGCAGAAGAAATTATTTTCTAATGGCAATAGTTTTTGAAAATGTCTACAAAATTAAATACTTGCAAAAAAAGTTTCTCAAGAGTCTAAGAGTCCCTGGAATTCGGAGGGAACCCCAGATCCCATCCACAACAATTGGTACGGTCGGGTACTTAACCCACACTATCTCTTCAGAGCCACACGAAGCCCGAACGGTAGGTGTATTGTTACCTATCCCCAACTTTTGGTAGGGGGAACTAGTTCTCAGAGAAGTTAAAAACTTACTGAAGACCCCACCATGAGTAAATAAAATAAGTGACAGAACTAGAGTTTGAACCCAGGACTCTATGACCCCACCATATGTCCTCTTTGCAGGACCTATGTTACCTGGAGCATCTTCGCGTTCAAGGTAGGAGGTCAGGAGCTGTGAAACACGCAGAGGTGAACACCACCGAGTCCCTACCTTCCAGTTGTTATCTAGGTAGAGCCTGTTTAAGGTATAGCTGGCTTTCGGTATCTGAGATCCATGTCTGTGATTTAACCAACTGCGGATCAAAAATATTGGGGGTGGGGGGTGGATCTGTACTGAGTGTGTACAGACTTTTCTTATTGTCATGATTCCCCAAGCAATACAGTACAACTATTTACACAGCATCCACATTGTATTAGGTATGTATAACACCTAATACAATGTAAGAAATGATTTAAAGTATACGGGAGGATGTGCGTCGGTTATATGCAAATACTATGCCATTTATAGAAGAGTCTTGAGCATCCATGAATTTTAGTATCTGCGGGGGTCTTAGAACCAATCCCCCCTGGATACAGAGGGCAATTGTACTTAGTTTTTAAAAAAGAAAACAGCATTCTTCTTCTTGTTAGCAAAAAATTAATTAGGCCATGAATCTGTGATTCAGAAGAAACATGTCCTTATCCAGGTGCATTTTTATACATTAGCATTTAAGGCAAATTGCCCAGAAATCCAATACTAATTCACCTCCAAGATCTCAGCCCAAAGTTACTGGTGGAATTTTTGGCAAGTAGATTTCCCTGGGGGTAACAGTCAAATTAAGAAGCCTTCTTAAAGAAAAGGTGTTAGAGTCTTAGGCAACAGTTCAAAGCCCAGTGTTCAAAGGTGGGGAGGGGTACCCAGCCAGGCAGTGCTCCAGCGGAGAATGAGGTGAGAGATCGCCTGTTTTGCTTCCCTGAGCCCCTGCTTAATGGATTCAGTGGCGGAGTTTAACGTGCAGTGGTGACAATCTGTACTTCGTGCTCAAAATTATAAGGGACCGTATTTTAACTTCTAACTGCAAAATTATTATAGCAGACCTGGGAAGTGAGTATTTCCAGGGTCAAACCTGAACTCTCTGCCAGTGTGAACTACCAACACACCTGTACCACTCTTACACCAGAACCCAAACTGATGCGTTCTGCCACTGAACTAGAATCCTCTTACATCAAGAAAGTAATAATAGTAGCAATGATTACTAACTTTATTGATCATTTACCATGTGATACATACTATTCTGAGGGATTTACAATTCACTTAATCCTCACAACTCTACAAGCTTACACACCTGTTTTATAGATGAGAAAACTGAGACCCAGAGAGATAAAGTGATTTGCCAAAGACTATCCAGCTAGTGAGTGGCAGATCCAGGATTTGAACCCACGAAGACTGGCCCCTGAGCATGCATTATTGACCACTGCCATTCACGAGTTTGCACATGGTCATATCTGACCTTTGCAGGAAATTTCCTTTATCAATGTGGATCAATCTTGCTTGGACTGAGTTTGAGTTTGGTGGAGAAATTGAATTGCTATAGGACTAACTCCTATAAGGTTAAGCAGTATTCGTTGTAGACTCAAAAGGGATCTAAAAGAAGGACTGTCAAGGAAATTTAAACATCAAGATCGGAAGAGGTAGAAATCAGTGGGAGGGAATATTAGGGGAAAGCTACAACTAGATGGGCAGGTCAGTACTCATCCCCAAACGCAGCCTGTGGCTACAAGACTAAATCATGCCCCACTACCTGGTAAGCCCAAGGTACCCTGCGTACTGTCCTGATCGTAACCGATTTAAGAATCATATAGAACAGAGCCCGCAAAGGGAAGGCATCATGGGCCAGGGGCTGAGAAGGCAACGGCTGGAAACTAGAATAAACATAAAAGGAACAATTCTCAGGTCCCTGCCCAATTCCAACTTAGGAAAACATCTACTTATAATTTCCCAATTTGAATTAAATTTCTATGTCAAGATATCTGATCTACCTGAATGTTCCCTGACTGTAGTGTTCAATACAAGGTTGTTGACTGATATCAAGGGTAAGATGGAAGAAAGCATTGCTCTTCGTGTCCCCCCGGCCCCACTTCTCCCCAGTGATCCTCTTGGAGAATTACTAGTGCTTCCTTCATTTTGCTCAAAAGCACCTCCAAGACAGGAGATTTATTCTAGAAGCCTGCAGATGTGCTCACTACCAGGAACTGGCTAGCTGTGTTCCAGGTGGCCCAGATGAACTTGACCACCAAGATGCAAGAGTGGCAAGCCCAGTTCTGCATCAGACAGCCAGTGGGACATTTTTACTTTTTTAGACCCACAAAAAGAGCATCTCCCATTGGTTAAAATTCCTCCTTGTCAAAGTGGAACTGACAAGAAACCCAGAGATAAGAGCCTCAGATGCGGGTATTCCTGGCTGGCTTTTTAACTTTACATGGCTGTGAAAGACCTGGGCTTTTTAGTTATTTGCATCTTCCCACATTCACGGAAGGAGCTCTCTGACCATCAAGGGAAAACATTGGCAGCCGAGAAAGAGAAGACTGGCCACCTTTTATTTCCATCAACCTCAGAGGCAGTGCTTTCTGCCAAACTTCCCACCCCATGTGAAAGGATTCTCTTTCTTCTGGTTTTGATCTGGTTCCCTGGCAAGATGGATGTGATTTTTCTTAGTGCTTCTCTTCCTCCTGCCAAGGCACAGACCGCTTGGACACATGGCCTCATTTCTATAATGCTCTAACCTCCATCCAGGAGACTTGTGCACCGGGGTTGAGGCTGGGTCTGTTGGGGCCCCGCGGGGACAGCTGAGGAGTCAGCAGGTTGCTTTTCCATAGGATGTATGTCTATGAAGAACATAAGCTCCACGAGGAGAGGGTCTGTGTGGGTCTCATGCAGCCCCTGTTCCCAGCACTGGCGCCTAACGAGCATTCCGTAAATGCTGGAGTCCGAGGGCGTCTTTGAGCGAATTTCTCAGTAAACTGACTCTGGTGTGGAACCCAGCAGCGCTAAGTGGCAACACGTGTGATAATCTGGAAGAAATTTTACCCCATCTGTATTCTGGGTGGCTAACACTATAGGTTATAACATTATAACATCTTTTCTTAAAATATTTCATGGGACACTAGTCTCAAAGGTGCTCAGCAAAAAACTGATCTCCTCATCAAATGAGCTTGATCAACGTTGAGTACCAGAACCCGCTTTCAAGAGTCCCCGTGGGCATTAACCTCGTAAAGAGACTTCTCAGTTTTTCTATAAAGAGACATGTTTTGCTTTAACCCAGAATTTCTTAAACTTTTTTGGACCACGGAATCTTCATCTCGTTCCTATTACTGACCGCCCCAAGGAACCAGCACTTCTCTGAACTCACCTTGCAATTATATTTGGAAACACAGAATGATATCATGATTAGCCCTGTATCCCCCCTCCCAGAGCCCTTACAGTGGATATTCTAGACTTACCTCGGAAATCATTTATTACTGTACACGAACGTGATGAGCTGTAATTTCCAAATGGTCCTGTGTGAAAACAAAGATAACATGCTCCCTTCTGCCCTCCTGTGCAGAGAGGTCCGCACTCTCTTCTCTTACAAGGAAAGGAGCAGGCTAAGGGCGGTTCCACGTCAGTTGTCTGGTATGGACCTCAAAGGGGGCTTAGGGACCCGGCGGGGGCGGGACTCAGGCCACTGTTCATGAACACCGGCTCTGCGTGACTACCTGTGACGGTCAGTAGCATGTGTCAATTTGGCTAGGCCAATGCACCCAATTATTAAACGCCGATCTAGGAGTCACCGTGCGGGTATTTTGTAGGTGTGGTTCACATCTGCAGTTGGGTGACTTTAAGAAGATTGTCCTTGACAATCTGGGAGGGCCCCTATCAGTTGAAAGATCTTAAAAGCAAAACTCAGGTTTCCTCAAGGAAGAAAAGACCCCACCTGCGGACAGCCGCCGGTGCCGGGTCCGTGGGAGAACCCTGCCTGGCACACTGCCCGGTGTAGGAGTCCCTTATCCGCGTCCTCGTCAGCGGGGCACAGTTTGCGCTGAGCATCTCTCAAACAGAGTACGGAGCCAGCAGGGATGGCAATAGCATCCTCCCCTCAGGCTGGGTAAGGGGTCTCCCCCAGTGCGTGGGGAAGTGTCAGAATCTGCAAGTCCAATCGGGCCTGGAAGGGGAGGCGGGAGGGCCCTTTGTCCTCCACCCCAGGGGAGACGCAGTTTGTGTATCTTCCACCGTTGCTGCCCAGGAGCGGGGCTGGAGGTGAATTGTTTGACGTGGATGCATTTCCATGCCTAGGCACAACTGCGTGAATTAATTTCTGGAAAAGGATGTAAGCCTTAAAGTTTAATTAATTTTCACAGTTTAATAGTATCTCAGGGCATTTATTTTGCCTGCAAGATGAAGAGCATAGATTTGTATATATTATGGAAATAGGCTGGAGTTTTCATTTTGATAAGGACATGTGAAAGCCCAACCCATTCACCAGCGTTGATAAGAGGGAGAGACGGGACATGTCTGTGCGCTTGCGTGGGTGTTCGTTTGGCTGTGTATGAGAAGGACCTTAATTTTCCTAATGCATGGTTAAAACCTTAAAATGTGTACACTCAGGGATTCCAGGTCTCAGAATTTATCCTGAGGATGTGTGAAGTTATAACCTGTAAGAGGTTTCATCTCAATTGTGAAAAAGCAGAAGTCCCTTAAATGTCCAACAGTATGACATCAGTGAACTACGCTGCCGCAATATATAATGGAACACAATAGAACTAGCTACCATCCATCTCATTGCGTGCCGAGCGCTGTTCTGTAAGGATCACACACATACTAACGTACTTAATTCCCACAACAACCCTACAAAGTAGAGTCTATCGTTCCCTTTTCACTAAGGTGCAGGGCGGCAGGGAGAACTGCCCAGGGCCACGTGATTACAGAGGTACGGAGCAAGGGTTCCAACCCAAACATTCCGGCTCTAGAGCCCACAATCTGAGTCTAGGCTGTACACACCCTCCAGAAGTACGATGTCGTTTAAAACAGTGGTCCCCAACCTTTTTGGCACCAGGGACTGGTTTCATGGAAGACAATTTTTCCACAGCAGGGGGTTGGGAAGGATGGTTTTGGGATGATTCAAGCGCATTACATTTATCATGCAGTCAAACCTCTCTGCTAATGATAATCTTTCTGTGTTTGCAGCCGCTCCCCAGAGCTAGCATCACCGCCTCAGCTCCACCTCGGATCACCAGGCATTAGATTCTCATAAGGAGTGAGCAACTTAGGTCCTTTGAATGTGAAGTTTACAGTAGGGTTCGCGCTCCTATGAGAATCCAGTGCCGCCATTGATCTCACGGGGGTGGGGGGGTGGAGTTGATGTGCTGATGTGAGTGATGGGGAGCGCTGTAAATACAGACGAAGCTTCTCTTGCTCACCCACTGCTCACCTCCTGCTGTGCTGCCTGGGTTCCTAACAGGCCACGGACCTGTACCGGTCCATGACCTGGGGGTTGGATACTGCAGATTTAAAACATCCATCTATCCATTTAACATATATACAAAACACAATGATAACAAAAATGGAAAATTCTATACTTTAATATTAGTGATCTTCCTTTTTTTTGCTCATTTGTATTTACTAAATTTTCTATAATAAACATCTACTATTCTATAGTTTAAAAATAAAAATAATAAAAGCAATGTTATTGTTTTGATTGGGAACCAAACTCCTACTTCGCCTGGTCAGGGGCTAGAATCAACTCCATGCAGATTGACCTTCAGGGCAGCTACTGAAGCCAGAACGCTCCAGAAGATACAAACCGAGACGGCATGGGCAGGGCTCCCAAAGGGACGTGTTCCCGGCTGCCTACTTGCACACAGCATCCTTGAGCCGGTAAACCAACATGCGCTCTGCTAGGAACAGAGCTAATCAGAGAACATCCCCTAGACCTTCTTTTAGCCAACTTCCAAATTTCGGTTTTCTCCACTCAGCCAAGTTTTATGATTGTCAACACTGACTATGAATTTTAATCCCATAATCTTTTGAAGACTCAGAAAATAAAATAAGTAATAAATGTGATGAGTTGAGGCTTCACAGAACTCTATGTTCCTGGGAATGCTCTGATCTGCAGGCAGGAACCTTATCAAATGATGTGAGGCACAGTTAGAAATGT
Source organism: Avahi laniger (assembly GCA_963575035.1). Taxonomy (NCBI): domain Eukaryota; kingdom Metazoa; phylum Chordata; class Mammalia; order Primates; family Indriidae; genus Avahi; species Avahi laniger. The sequence goes on from CAUYSK010128298.1 coordinate 15,145, forward strand.
AAAGGTCGAAACTGTATGGACTCTCAGAGATAGGACCCACATAGCCTCACTCAACAAATGAAAAGACCCTCAGGCTCAGACAAGTTAAATAACGTGTTCTCAGTCTGCCGAAGGCCGAGCCAGGGTGGAGAGACGAGTTTTAGTTTCTGGTCCAACACTCTCTCCGGTGAGCCACGCCGCCTCCGGGGCTTGGACTCGGCTGAAAAGAAGGAAGGAGCTCTTGGTGTGAGCACAATAGCTATTTTATGAAAACCATTTCTGTTCACTTGTATTCCACTAGCAATATGTACAAAAGAGGTATACAGAGTAATGGCGGAGCTTCCTGGCCACATACCACGTCTCCCCCGGCCCCGAGAGGTGATTTCCACAGTCAATAACTCGGGCTGTGACCCTCCGGACTCCTTTCCACATGTGTGATGTCATATATGTATTCAGGGGTGTGCTGGAACCGGCTTGCACTGGTTCTTGAAAGCGAACTTAACTTTTCGGGAAAGCCTTGAGCCAACTGTTAAAAAAAGTCATCATTAAAAATTAAATTATACAAACTTAATTAAATTGTATTAAAAGAAAATATAATAAGTACTCAAAATTCATCACTAAGGTTCATTTATTATTGAAGAAAGAACAATATTTTCTGTAAACTTAGTGTAGCTTAAGTGTGCAGTGTTTGCAAAGTCTGCGGTGGGCCCAGCCCTGTCTCAGGCCTCCGCATCCACCCCGCGCTCGCGGACTCGCTCAGAGCCACTGCCAGTCCTGCAAGCTCTGTTCATGGCCAGCGCCCCGCACAGGAGTATCATTTTTATCTTCTACATTGTATCATACGTTTAGATACACAATTACTTTCCATTGTGTTACAGGTCCCTACAGTATTCAGAACAGCAGCTGGCTGCCCGGATCTGCAGTGTAGGAGCAACACCTACACCATGTAGCTTAGGTGTGTAGCAGACTAGGTTTGGGTAAGAACATTCTATGGTGTTTCCTGTCAAGCAATGCATGACCTCATTTGTCTTCTTCCCCCAATGCCCTGTTCCCTGGATAATCTAGCCTTCCATTTTAACTAAATTGCAGGTCCTTTTAACTTTCCTCTTAGAGTATATTCTACCTCCACTCTTCAATCCCCCGCACCTTTCACGCCACCTCAGAGAGAGAAAGAGCATTTCCGATGGCAAAGGTGAGGTTTTCTGGAGGTAATTACTTAACAGGCAGCAGAACAAGAATGGCCGGATCGACTGTGCCGGGTGGGCACTGGCTCCTGCTGGCTGCTTCTCTGCCCTTCCTGCTGCCGAGTGTCAGAGGGGGAGTGATATACTTAGTCCCTTTTGTTTACACACCAAAAGATTAGGTTTCCTTAAATTCCTAAGGAATTTCAGAAGATTAACTTCTAGATAGAAAACTTCATAGGTTGAGCAAAGAAAGAAGAAAAAAATCATGTCACCCTCCAGCGGTTCCATCAAGGGATGAAATTTTAAACCTCATCTTGTCTCACCCCCGTTTCTTCGTGCAAAATAAATCACTGGCACAGAGCGCGAGCCAATTTCTGCTTTTAAAATGTTGTGTCCTGAGGCCGTCTTCTTGAACTTCAAAAGCACACTTTGTAATTACTGCACCTATCAAAGGGAACCCAACATTTCACCTCCAATCTTCCTCAGCTCCTGTTATCACTTTTAATTGTTAATAAACCGCATTAATTTTAAACTGATTATTATGTTTGGGAATTCAGAGTTTTCAAGCAGAATACACTGAATTATGGATAAGTTAACTTGTTTATGTACAAACTAAACTGGGTTTTTTTTTCTCACTTCCTGTCGTTGGTTTTATTTTTAGTAATTTCTGTCATTTTGGAGACTCACCGCATATTATGTCCTTCATTTTTTAAAGGAATAATTTCCTGGGAATTAAAAGGATAAAAAATGCTGGGGATTTGATCCAGGTTTGTGCTCAATATCGATATCATTTGATTGCTACTTCTGAGCCATCCCGGAGCTTGAGTTTTTTTTTTTTTAAGAGAAGTGGAGGGCTAAAAAATAATTTACTAAACTCAGACCACAGTATCAATCTGTATAATTCATTCAGATTTGTTTAAGCCTTTCATTTTCTTAATATTTTTTTTTCCCCAACCTGGAGTTAACTAGATAAATGCTTTTTGTTATTAACCTCCCCGCCACGCAGGCATGGATTATGTCTGTTTGACAACACCATTTGCTCACAAACCATATTTTTCCAGCCCAGGCAATTTTCTCTTGTGGTCATAAACAAAATGTTCTCGAGACAGAAACATGCCATGCTTGTTTCCACTTTGGCACCAAGCTCAGAATTCAGGAGCCAAGAGAAGCTCCTACCTGGCTCAAAGTTCTCCGAACATCCTTCTCTCCTTCCTAACTAGGCCCGTGTGCTAAATCCTCTGCCTGAGGCATACTCCCTCTCCTCTTCCCAGCAAGACCGATTTTTCCCTGCCCTCTTCAGCCTCTTGGATAAAACCAATATGCCTTCCTGCACCTCCCACCCTGGGGCACCTCCCACGGCCACCACCACCGTCATCCTCTACTGAGAGCTCTCTGCAGCACCTGGCACTGTTCCACGAGTCTTATGTTTATGAACTCAAGTAATCCTCACCACGACCATGTTCCTTGAGTGTCATAATTATTCCCATTGTATAGGTAGGGACACTGAGGCATAGAGAGGTTGGTGTCCAAGGTCACTCAGCTGGTAAGTGACATAGCAGGTCAGCTCCCAGGACTGTGCACACAAGCACTCTGCCCTGTCCACTGGCCCATACGCAGGGGGCAGGGCCATCTTTTGTCCATTCTTACATCACCCAGAGTGCCTGCCATAGTCGTTAACTGTTGTTGGAATGAATGAAGGGTCTTCCTGGCGTTTCTAAGTATGTGAACGGAGAGATCTCGACACAGAAAAGCAGCCCGTGATGGCACCAGGAAAAGAGCCCTCCGAGCTGGTGGTCCTGGACTGTACCTGGCCCGGCGCTAAGGTCTGTCCTCTTGGGCTAAATACAGTGACAACATAACCGTCCTTTTCAATCCAGGAACCACTGATCGAGTGTCTCCTCCCCTAGAAGGTGACAGTGAGGAAGAGCGGAGTGTGCCGGCACTGTACAATTCAGGAACTGAGGCGGTGTGAGACAGCAGGGCTGACCCTGGGTTGGTGGCAAAGGGGTGAAGGTTAGAATTGGCACGTCTTTTAAATTAACACTCCACTTGCAAAACAATAACTAAACTTCATTCAGTTATCTATACGTACCCTGTTTTTTCCCAAAAACGATTTCAATAGATTTATAAACTGGAAGTGGGAAAGAGATAAGAATACAAAAATAGAGACAAAAAATGGGGCTTAGAATGAGGCTACTATAGAAAAATGTGCATAATATGTGTATTTGCTGCGGCTGGGGCAAAAGATTGCAATATATACAGCACTTTGTCACGAATTCACAAGGATTCTCTTGTTGGACCTTGAGAGGGGCCGTTTCCTGTGGCTGATGCTGTCATGTCCTGGTCACAGGTGAGGAGCTCGAGGCCCCGAGAGATCCGGAGCTGTGGCTGGGCTGGCTGGAGCCGGGAGGCGAGGAGCTGATTCCAACGCGGGCGCCCGGGGGGCCTCACGGCTCAGCGCACCCAGGCCGCCTCTCCCAAAGGGGGGAACAACCAGCCACGATCCCGGTGCAATAGTCGTTTGTCCCTTGACCCTGCAGTTACCGCAGTGTAATAACAAGCACAGCAGCTGGGGGAAATCTGGGTTCGAGTCCGGAGCTGGTGCTCTGCGGAGTCCGAGGGGGCATCTTCCCGCATTCCCGTGCTCTCCCTACCCTCCTGTCGGCCAGGTCCAGACCCTGTCCTCCTCGACCCTTTCTGGATCAAGATCAGAAATGCCACGTCTGCCCCTCTACCATAAGTCCCCTGGGTCTTACTGACCTTGGCGGGGTTGCTGGGGGCAGGGGGCTGTCCCTGGGCCGCCCGGGCGATCCGTCTGCACAGGGCGGGAGGAGACACTGATGCCGCCTCCCCGCCTTTGATCAGGTTCGGATCAAAACACGGATCAGAAGAGGTTTGGCCAGAGGTGCCTGAAGAAATGCAAAAAGCCGCAGAAGAGATTTCTGATGATGAGGAAAGAGCACTGATGGGGCATTTCTGGGACAGTCGCTTCCAAAGAGGGGCCTGCAGCTCGCTGCCTCAGTGAGCCGCCTCTCTGTCCTCTGTCCCCTCCACCCTCCACCGCCACCACCTGCCTGGGGACAGCTCTCCGCCCAGGCTGCCTGCCCGGAGCGTGTCTCTGCGCCCCTGTCTGCCTCTCCCGAAAGCCCCACGGCGGGGTATTCCCTGCATCACGGTGGGGAGAATAATGTGACCCAACTAGACGCGGGATTAGTGCGAGCCAGACACACTGAGGGACAGAACTCCCCGAGTCTCCCGCTGACGTATCGTGTGAGGGAGCGGTCCAGCCGACGTGCTAGCCACCTTCCCTGAACGATAAAGCCATACAGAGCTTTCTACTTGGAGACAGAGTTACCACTAATGGGATTTTGCCAGTGACACAAACACCCTTCGTGGCCCCATCTTTCCTGAATTTCCTAACCTGTTTCTGGCTGTGATAATGCACTGACACGCACGAATGTAGATACGGCTCTTCAGAAAATGAATAGCAATTCTGCGGGGTGAACCAGTATCATTTCAAGACTCTCTGGAGTCCGGCTGCTTTGTCTATCCATCAAACAATCTATCATCAACAGAGTGGATTTGTTTCTCAAATGCTCGTGGAGGAACATGAAATGAAATATCAATGATATCTCAAAAAAGGGAGGGAGGATTTTAGAAAATAGTTTGACCATCTTCTTAGTAAAATACACTGAAAAAACCACCGCTAAATAGCAGACAACTCATTCATTGGAACAAGCTTTGAGGATAATGTCCTAACCATTTTACAGATAAAGAAACTGAGGCCCGAAGAAGTTAAATGCATGTCCTGCGGCCATGGTACAAGTTAGGGTTAGGACAAGAAACTAAATGGGCAAGACAGGCAGCAGGAGAAGAAAAGTAGTGGAGAAAGCAACTTGAGAATCCCAGACTGCCAGGATTGTGCCAATCAGAGACACACGCACCTGTTATCACCTGACCCCCGATGATTCCTTGCCAGTCACCCTGCTCAACCCCTCCCGCCATCCGGGAAGAGGGGATGTTGTTATCCCAGATGATAAGAAATGGTGGAGGGCAGAAGTCATTTGAGCCCCTTCCTACCTCACTGGGCCCACCCGGGACCCCCAATGGGCACCAGGAAGAGTATAGCACAAAGAGCAGAGTGGTTTCTGATTTGTCCTTATTTGCACATGCAACCCCCCTCCAAAAAAAAAACTTATTGCGAGACATTTTAAGGCACTCAGTTTTTAAAGCTTAAGCAGCAGAAGTATATGACCTTCAGTGTTTTCTTTTTTTAAAAAAAGTGCCACTCGTGAAAAATGAGTTCAGACTGTCTTCATCCTCTTGCAAGTGGGTAGCTAAATGCCCTCTTCCAGCTGCTTACAAGAATAAATTAAAGAGGAATTGGAAAGAAGACTGCAGCCAATGTTATTGAGTTTTAAGGTTTAAAAAAAAAAATCAATGTTATCACTTAAGAACTAGCTTCCTTTCTTCTACCGTCTGGTACTTGGAGCTTGAAGTAACAGTTGGTCCTTGGTGACAGTGGGCAATAAAGAAGCCACGTCTGCCTCTAACGACTCTCATGGAGGTTGGAGACCGAGGATGGAGGCCTTAAGGGAGGCCCAAAGGCTGTTTGGATCCCAATCTATTCACTGTTTACTTATTTACAGGCTCTTTTCTTCCTAAATTCCTTTGTGATGTTTAATAATACATGAAGATAAGTTTTTCCATGTAAATTAAACTGATGGCCACTGCCATATCAAAGATAACTGTTAAACTGTGACTCTTTGGAATTCAGAGACTGGATGTGGAAACCAGCCTCTCATACTGCACATTATGACTAACCGAACACATCTGGGAAAAGAAATCCGCCAGCACATCTCTGGTACAATTAAGGAACCTAGTGTACAATTAAAATTCAGGTCAGCACACAACGACAATGAGGCTCTTTGATGTGAGGTCAGCTTTGGTCATTCTCGTATACTCATTAAACAGGTTAATCAACTTAGTGCAGGATATAGGATAGGAGTGACCAAAAATCTATTTAATTACCATTACCCTGACAGCTTCAGGAGAAAGATCTGTCTTATTTGTTCGACACAGCAAATGGTATTTCATTGTCAGTGCACGCCGGAGCCGAAGGTGCTATTTCTGGAATTGTGTGCTTTTTCTCAGGTTATGAAATATAGGTATTACACGAATTTTTTTTATATTTATTATTAATTAAAATATTATAAAAATAATATTTTTCTCCCGTACATTTCTCTCTTTTGTTTTTTTGAGACAGAGGCTTGCTCTGTTGCCCGGGCTAGAGTCCATGACGTCAGCCTAGCTCAGAGCAACTCTTGGGTTCAAGGAATCCTCCTGAGTAGCTGGGACTATGGGCCGCACCACCATGCCTGGCTAAATTTTCCTATTTTTTAGTAGAGACAGGGTCTTGCTCTCGCTCTTGGTCAGGCTGGTCTCAAACTCCTGACCTGATGCAATCCTCCCTCCTCGGCCTCCCAGAGTGCTAGGATTACAGGTGTGAGCCACTGCATTTGGCCTTCTCTTTCTTGGGTAAACTAACTAACCGTGGGTCCAATTTGTAGATTCTGTCTCATGCTCTTTACATGTTTGCCTTCCCTGAGTCAAGAAGGTTCCGGAGTGACACGTCGTTCAGATGAGTAAACTTGACTCATGCTCCCCTAACGTGCTCTGCATAGTATACAAAAGGAAGAACAGTTAACAAGAACCATCAGTGTCTGTTACAAATGCTTTAGTAGAAAAACCTGGACTTTAAGGTCAACTAGATGTGGATTGAAATCTAACTCCCTGATCTGCAGATCTCATCTGTGAAATGAAGGTAGTAAGACCTCCCTTTCAGGGCTGCTGCGAAGACATTAAAACAATGTGCACAAAGTGCTTAGAGCAGTACTTGGAACATGCTAGAACTTAAAGGCAGCTATTTTTATCATTAAGAAAATGCTTTCCTAAATCACTGAGGAACCTGTAACATCATTAATGGGGGTATAATTTTCTGTTCCTCCCTAAAAACTGTATTCAGTACTTCTTCATACAAACCTTTTTATTTTTACTTTTGGAAGTAGGGTCTTGCTGAACCCCTGGCCTCGAGCGATCGTCCCACCTCACCCTCTCGGGTACCTGGGACCACAGGTGCAAACCACCATGGCTGGCTACAAACCCTTTTTTACATGACGAACATACGACATAGAATGTGAAATTAAAGAATGAACATCTCTCACCAGACCTTTAAGTACCAGTGTCTAAACGATCCCAAGAGGAAGGCACCGTGGTGAGTGGGTGTCACAGGTATCTGAATGCTTCCTGTCACACGCTCACGTAAGACACAGAGTAGTCCCATCTTTGGGGGCAAGTGCCATGAATATACTCAAAGTTAAAATTCATAAGTATCGCAAAGAGCTCTGGAATATCCCTTAGGAAAGTGTACTTGGTTCTCACTATTTGTGGTAATTCTGTTCTACGCAATTACTGCAAACACTGGGTTAGCAAATACGAAGTCATTGCTCCTAAGGGAAAGACCAGGTTAGGTTCCTTCAAGCCTCTGGTCACAACATTTTCAACAACCAATTAAGGTCTCACCTGTTTTATACATATGTGTTTCAGCTGAAAGACACCGTATTTAATAGATATTGTTGATTCATTAACATTGAACTCATAGTCAACAGCTCTATGACTCGTGCCTGAACGAAGCTTATCTAACACACATATTTTCTCTGCAAGGCACATTGCAGATTTCTTGAGCTTAGGAACACCGGACAGCTCTTCAGCACTATGCTTGGGGGCCATTTTAAACGGTGAAATCACCAACAAAAAGCACGAAAATGCAAAAAAACTGGCATTAAATTGATCTCAAAAAGGACACACAATATGAGAATCGGAACAAGAAGGCAGAGCTTTGCCTCGTTCAGCCTCCATTGGGAACTTACGCGTTGGGCAACACAAACTTCTCACTCTTTGTTTCGGGTCTGTGAGTGCGTGTGACGGCAGCGCAGATATTGATTTGGGAGTTACAAACAGATTTTAGCGAGCAGGTGAATTCACAAACGTGAAATCGAGCTGAGTGTTCTCTTTTCCCTCCAGCCGGCTAATTCCCACTGCCCTGCTGGGAAGTGACGGTGACCCCCAGACCAGATTAGATGTCCCTGCTTTGCCCCCCCGCACCCCGTGCTCTCCCAGCCGCCAGGGCAGGCCCCTGTGCTGATCTGTTTGATGTCTGTCTTCCCCAGGAGACTGTAAGCTTTGTGGGGCCACCGTTGGGTCTGTCTGGTTTGTGACTATCCTCTCGGCACCTACCGCGGTGCTTGGCTCATAGCATCCCTCAAAGGATATTCGTTAAAAGAATGGATTAATAAATTAAATTAATTAATAACTTAAAGAATAAAGTCCCAAGGGGACAAAACCAAAAATGAGTCTCAACACCAGGAATCAGTCCACATGCACTACAACAACACGGGTTTGGGGCCAGAGAATGAGAGAGGTATATGGGTAACTACTCTGTGCCTCAGTTTACTCATCTGTAAATCAGGCATACTGGAAAAGCCCACGTTAGGAGGTTGTTGTGAGTATTAAGGTAGTCAGTATAAATCAAGCACTTAGAGTAGGATCTGGATGTGTTGGCATTGTACATGATTAATGTTATTATTCACTTTGGGCGCTTTTCCTGGGTAGTGTTCTCCATGCCAAGGGTGAGTGTGGGGGCAGTATGCTGAGGCAAGCACGTACCAGGGGCATATCTGTGGGCTGCCGATGCCCCGTGTCCCATCCTGGAGGAACACAGAGCGGGAACGGGCTGAGGCTGCTGCTTCCTGGAGTTTCCTGTTATCTCCAACTTGGTGCAGCAGAGAAAGTTACAACCCTAACGCACATAAACCGTGGCTGCGTTCTCAGCCCATCTGGAGGGCTGGGCCAAATGAGTATTCCATCTTTATCCTCCCAGGTCCCCAAGAATAACACATCAAAGAGCTTGTTTGCAACCCTGCCACAGATAACAGCCCCGCCATAAGCTTCGGGGTCCACACGTGCTACAGATAGAATGAATTAATAATTTCACATATTTATAAAATATAAATTAACCCAAGAAATATATAACTCCAAGTGAAATTCTTGCTTTTTAAAACTGAGCAGAGAAAGACACTTTGCTAAATGAAAGTCTAGTAGATTTTCGTTATCTGGCATTACCAAATTGGCATTTATCACGTGGAATAAATCACTCCTCCCTGATCCATAGGTATCAGCACGGCAGAAACACGGGGCTGTACAGGGGGTGGGGGTGGGGAATCGAACGACTGACTTTTTAAATTACATTTGATTAGTTGACTATTTTTTTAACAATAGAAAAGAAAGTAATATGATCAATAAGAATTCTAGAGGCTCTAGGGCGTTTATATAAGCACAGTAAATTACTCATAAAAACCGTGGAGCATCTACCTTCTTCTTTGTGTATAACACGCCACGTCTGTGTACAACTCCGTCGCTTTGATGGCAAACAGCCATCCTCTCTGAAACCTTGCCTACGCCGCACCGCTCTGTGTCGAGAGGGTCCCTAATAACTGAACTGGTTTTCCTGGAAGACGGAGAAGAAAGCAGCGCAAGAAATGCGTTAGGCGTCTTTCTTCTCCATAGCACTGTGATTTTAATTTACATTCATATTCAAGGATGTAAAGTTCCGTACATTAGCTTTGAAGAAAAATGGTGAAAATGTAAAACAGTATCCCATATTAAATATACCAAGGCAAAGAAAAAAAATTATTAGTTTATTCTATAAGGACACAATATACTAAAAATCAACCGTTTCTACTCTCACGTCCCTGACTCTGAAACAGAACAGCGTGCGTATCTGCAAGAATGCTGTAGGCATGAGGATTATTTGTTGCTGGGTTTGGGGATTATTCTGTTGCTGAATAGGCTTGAAGGAGACTGTATTATCAATAAGATATTTCCAAACATTTTTGAGAACACCATCATTAGAAAGAAAAGCAACTCTGGAATGGAAGGTTCTATTTTTCCCACAAAGAATTCTCCATTCGGAACCTAAAATAATACTATTGCTTTAAATTTTTTTGTATATCTATATATCTGCATGTATAGATACATACAGTGCAGGATTTTGTACCACGACGGGAAAAATAAGATTTAAAAAAGAAGACATTATTAGCATCACCCCCAGGTAAAGAAACATGTGAGCCGACATGCAAGGCCTTTATGTGTAAAGCCAGGAACACTTATTTCCATATTGCAAAATGTGTCAAGTTTCGCAGAGATAATAGCACTAACTGAAGAATGTTAATTACAATAAATCTCCCAGAAATACCTTGAGCTAGAATCTCGCCCTCTAGCTCAGGACGGTCTGCAGAACAGACCCAAGAGGTCACCTTTGCCCTCCTCTCCTAACCTCTGGCCTTCTCCAAATGCTCCCAGGTGAACTAGAAAATTTCCCTTTGGCAGCAGAGCCTGGAAGTGGCATCTAGCAGGACCCAGGGTCACCCTCAGCAGAAGCTCTCTAGAGGCCCACACACAGCCGCAGCCAGGGAACAGGCAGCGGAGATTTCCAGAACCAGGTCTGTGAGCTCCGCCGTGCCGGGGCCACCCAGCCTCTTGGCAAGTTGTCATTGGGCGGACACACAAGCCACACACAGAGCCACCTGAGAGAAGGGAAGCGATTCTTCCTGCTCCTCATTCCGGCACTCTCCGTGTGTGTCTGAGCCAACTCCATCCTCCGCAGCAGCCAGCACGCCCAGGAAAGCTGCTCTGGGCGCAGAATCGAACAGCCACGCTGCAAAGAGGAGAGGTCGGGGTAGCGCGAGGCCTCTGCGCTTAACCAGAACCCCTGCCAACCACAGTTTTCCCTAAACCTGTTTGTTCTCAGCGTACAAATTACATTGTTAATTTCCGAGCTCTTGTCCTGGGGGATGTGTTAGGCATAAAGTGTATTCCAGAAGAGGGATGGTGGGAGATGGGCGGTGCATACAAAATACCTTGTAGTCGAAGTTTCTGCTGTACTAAGGGCTATGCATAAATCATCTCTGGAAGTTTCTATCATGATTCCATTCTACAGAGGACAAAACTGAAGCTCAGAGACATCAAGTCACTTGCCCGAGATTACATAGCTGGTAAGTATCTGAGCTAGAATTTGAACCCAGATTTTTAAGGCCGCATGCTTTTAACCACAGAACCAAACCATACTTTTTATCTTTGTAGATTAGACAGATATAGACAGTCTGAGAAAGTCTCATTTATTGATTTAACAAGCAATAGTTTCATCAAAATACGTACATCAACCTTATCAATAGCGTTTGAATGAGACATTACGAAGGCATTAAAAAATGTCGATTTGTCAGAAACACATACACACACGTTTAGGTTCAATTGAGCAACAGTGCAAACACAGGAAGGCCCATGGCGGGCAGAAAAGCTGTATCATATGAGCAAATGATCTGATTCTGTGGTCACAAGGGGTTTCCTCCAGCCTTACAGACGTGGGCCTGTATGCTTCACCCCAGAGACTGCAAAGAGTAAGGTTGCTGCCTCCCTCCAAGGCTCACTGCTGCTGAAGGCAATGTGGTGTCCTGATTGGATCCCGGAACCGAAAAACTAATGTGACCTGAATAAAGTCCAGAGTTTAGTTAATCGTAAAGCACCAACATTAATTTCTCGGTTTTGACAAATGCACCATAGTTACGTAAAATATTAACAGTGGAGCAAACTGGGTGGCGGGAACACAGAACTCTGTACTGTCTTTAGAACTTTTCTGTAAGTCTAAAATTATTCCAAAATAAAATAGTTGGTTTTAAAAGTTAAGTAAAATTTGAATATAAAAATAACAGGGAGAGAGGATGAGAGAGAGAGAGAGAGAGAAAGTGAGAGTGAGCACAATTTTAGAGGCCAGGAAATCATCTTGCTAGTCTGTCGTTATCGAAAGAGGAAAACCATGCGGGATAGTTTTGCAAATGTTTTAAATGTTCTCATATGTTACTAATATGGTATAAAATCATTGACTGTGTATATTTAAGTAAATAGAAAAATGATTCTCAAAGACCAGAAACAGACATCAGTTAGGCTAAAATTTTGATTTGCCCGAATAACTCTTCAGGGAGCCTATCCTCCCGCGAGTACTTCATCGGGGGGATTCTCTTTGTGGGACAGGTATTAAAAGAATCCGCCGCTAGACACAAAAGAAGAAATAAAAAAGGCAGCAAAAAATACCATGTTCTTAAATAAAGACTTATCCCAACATGTCAAGTTTCCCTGTATCAATCTGTAAATTTAACATGTTGCCAACAAAAAAGCTAGCAGTATTTTTGTATTGGAACTAGACAAGCCGATTTCAACATCTACAAGTAAGCAAAAAAAGCCGTGAAAATTCAGAAAATGAATAGTAATAGGAGGGAGCAAGCTCTGTCTGATTTTAAAATACATAATAAAAGTACAGTTTTTAAAACAAAGTGGTACCGGTGCATGACTAAACAAACTGATCCGTGGAAAGAAACAGAATGTCCAGAAATAGACTTAAATTTGTGAGTGAATTTAATACATAATACTAATTTCTTAAAACATTAATGAGACGATGTTTTATTCAATAAATGGTATTAAGGCAAGCAGATGGTGATAAGAAAAATATCACTAAAGCTGCTTTTTCACATTATACATTCCGCTAAAATAAATTCCAGATGTTTTAAACATGAACTCATAGACAAAGTACATTAAAAACATGGAAGTCTTTTTAAAAATAATCTATTTTTGGGAAAATTCTCTTTAAGTATAATATAAAACCCTTAGGTCATAAAAGATAAGAAATGGATATCTGACTGCATAAAAGCTTTCTGCATGGGAGGCAAAAAACCTAAACAAAGTAAAGTACACCCAGGAAGCTGGTAAATATGTTTGTAATTCATATTGCTGAAAAAATATTAATGTTATTAATATATAAAGAGCTATGAAAAATCAATAAGAAAAAGTTTAACAACCCAATAGAAAAATGAGCTAAGGATACAAACACAGTTCAAAGAAGAGGAAATACAAAGATATCTTTAAACGTATGCAAAGGTGGTCATCCTTACTTATGTAAGTGCACATCAAAGTAGATGAACTCAGCATATTCACCTTCCAGACTGGCAAAGATGCAGAAGTTTGAGATCACACTGTGTTTTCCAGGGTGTGAGGAAACAGGTACTGTCATATATGGGTGGTGGGAGTATAAATTGGTATCATCTTTATGGAAAGCAATTTGGCAATAAAATTTCAATCAAAACCACAAATGCTCATAGCTCTTGACCCATCAATTCTAATTATTTACCCTCCAGGTACATTCTCATAATTTCAAAATCGCACAAGCACAAGAATATTAATTACCATATTGTTGCTTATAGCAAAAGATCAGAGGCTACCTAAATATCCATCAATAGAGGGTGGGTTAGATACACTAGGGAACATCTACATCATGGAGTACTACGCTGCAGGTAAAAAGAATGAAGCAACTCTACAACGACTGACAGCGAAAGGCTTCCACAATACATTAAGTTAAAAAGGCAAACGATGAAACAATGAGTGAACGGCAGGCTGTCATTTGGGGGGGGTGTCTGTGTAGAAATGGATATGAAATCTGTGTAGGGGAACAGTATGGTTAGGGGGTCAGAGGAGACTTGGTGATGGGACTTCATAAGTTTTCTCTTTTGCGGAATTTTTTTAATAATACTAATTCCATTTTCAATAAGGAAAACAAACAAAGTTAATTTTCAAAGGAACTCAATCCAATGCTCCATAACTACCCAAACTCATTTCTGAAAAGAGAAGAAGGTGAAAACAAATAAAACGGCCCGGGGTCCTAAGCAGTCTCCATGTTCTCCCTAGGAAAACAATGCCGTGTTAAGCCCTCAAAGCCTCCCCGCTCAGTTGTTAAGGTAATTGTGTTTGCTCTCTTCCAAACAAAGCAATTCGAATCAGAAAAGTAAACGTGCTCCGTCTTCAGGTTCTTTGATGTCATCTTGCGCCTTGCTCGGATTGGAGTGTGCGACACCCACCCACGGCGCTGCTGCCCAGAGCGCGACACGCAGATTCTCCGCGCATTGCCATAGCTACACCATTCTGCCTGTGGTAATGATGTAAGACAAATAAAACACAAGGAAAATCAAATTTGAAATAAAACAATAGGCCCTGAAAAACATGAGCTGTGTGGGGTTTTTTTTTTTCCCTTCCCTTTGAACACTTGTGCTGATTATGAAACTTGGGAGTATTTTAAAATTTCAGAACAATTTTTAGTGTGGTAAAGCCCCAGAGATGAGACTATTTTCTTTCCTGAAAATAACATCTGATCAAGGCGAATGGTATGTTTGAAACATTAAGAGCCAGTGTCTGTACCTCCTAAACCTGTCAGATGATGTCCCTCTAGATGACCCTTGATAAACATCACATCGGCTCTAAATGCGATTTTAGGATTTTAGGTTCTTAAGACTCCGAGGCTGGTAGCTGTTTAGTCATCCAGGCCAGAAATACACAGGCAAAGGGCCGAGCGGTTCATGCTGCATTAGACGAACTGTTCGAGTCATCCAGATAAAATCCTCTAGTCTGCGGGACACCTACTGTCTCCACCGCCCAAACCACCCCATGGTCACTCTGTGATGTCCTGGGTCTACCCACCTGGAGTTTTAGCTTCTTTTCACTGTTTCCCCCTTTTTTTAAACATTCCTTTGCCCTCTTTTTTTTTTTTTTGTTAACAACAAATTTGGGGTTGGAAGTCATTTTAAGAAGAAGAGAAAATTAGGGAAAGATTCAAAAGAAAGCTGCTAGAATAGCCTTTGCTCATTTAACACCGGGAGGTTGAGCTTCTACCATGGCGTTTAAATCCTCAGGGTTTTGTTTTTTTTTTCCATTACTCTATGTACTTGCAATAAAAACATTCCTTTAGACTTCAGAAATTCTAAATAAAACAAGAACAAAAGAGTGTTCCTTCTTTTCAACTCTCCACCCAAATGTTACCATTGTAAATCAAGGTAGCAAAGTAAATTAACTCCTGGCATTTAAATGTTTGCTGTCCCAAATATTTATTCCTTCCCACTCCCCCAAATTGGTTTTATACAAAACAATGCTCATAAAAACAATAAATACTCATTCTTTGTCTACTAAAAATTTTAGATCAAAGTGCTATGTGGCCCAAATCCTGGACACTAAAAAATAATGCTGTTTATTCAGCAGGAAGCCTTCGACTTCCCAACAGCAACCTGACCAAGTCTGGTTTCCAGTTATCTCCAGGCACGCGGTGCTATGTGTACAGATAATAATATAATATGACCCACTCCGTGTTTGCATAATACACTTTCACTGGAGTTTCATTTGCCCCTTAAACGCGTGCTGTGCTAGAATGGGGTGCATTTTGGCACCAGACCATTTAACACTCTTATGACTAAATTCAGTTTTGTCTTGGGTAAGAGGAAGAAAGTTTGCCTATGTCCCTGGGTTGCTACAACAACGGGGTGAAATAATGCACCGGTTACGCTGCCCACAGTGGGTCTGCCCAGTGCCGCGCATGCCAAGCCAGGGTGTTTTTCTGTGTCTATATTAACACAGTGGCCACCCACGACTACGATGTCAATTCCTCTGAGGAGGAACTGGGACTCCTCTCTCCATAGCCTTGGAGCAGCCTCCACGTACATTTAAAAAAGCTGACTTAAGGCCGGGCGCGGTGGCTCACGCCTGTCATCCTAGCACTCTGGGAGGCCGAGGCGGGCGGATTGTTTGAGCTCAGGAGTTCGAGACCAGCCTGAGCAAGAGCGAGACCCCGTCTCTACCAAAAAAATAGAAAGAAATTATCTGGACAACTAAAAATATATAGAAAAAATTAGCCGGGCATGGTGCGCACGCCTGTAGTCCCAGCTACTTGGGAGGCTGAGGCAAGAGGATCGCTTGAGGCCAGGAGTGTGAGGTTGCTGTGAGCTAGGCTGACGCTGCAGCACTCTAGCCCACGCAAGAGAGTGAGACTCTGTCTCAAAAAAAAAACAAAAACTGACTTAAGCAAATACCGATCTTTTTATTCTTTCCCTGGGCTCTCAAAACTGCGACTGTGTCCCCCACACATGCTCCCCAGCAAGAGGGGCCTGGAGTCTCCATTTCCCCTGTTTCCCCTGCGACATTCTTACTCCTGAACGTTTACGGGAGCTGCGAGAACCTCTGCTCCCCAACCCCCGGCCCTGAACCGGGCTAGGCTGGCACGAACCGTCCCTACCCTTGCCAGCCCTGACCTGCCCAGGGCCTGCTGCCCTCCATCAGTGGTGCTTCACTTGGAGACTCCCCACACACACAGACACACAGACACACACACACGCACACACACACATGCACATACACGCTACTCCCAGGCGCAGAGAGCCAGGAAGCCGTGACTTTCCATCCAGACCTGCAGACCAGGCATTCACACCTTCCTGCCCGCTTGATTTCCTCTGCCCAGAAGGAGAGAACAGCCCTGTGTGTCCCTGTCGTGGAATCCCCGCCCCAGGGCCTTGGTCTGTGCTTTGTTCAGTGACAGCGTTGTTGTCCCCGGGGACATGCTCTTGAGTAATGAACTTGGCAAACAACTGTGAAACGACTGCAGACAATCTACTCCAGGGCAGATTCTCCCAGGGCGGTGTGAGTCTCCCACCTGTAGGACTCTTCCCGGTCCTTTGCGTGCCCTTGGGCGTATCTTTCAGAGCGGAGGCGGAGAAATGGCCCAGGCTGATTCACGGTCCAGGTCAACGCGACTGTCCTACTAACTGATTCAGAGACACGTATTTATTGATGGACTACGGGGCCGCCTTGTGCCAGGGGCTGCAGGGAGATAACCGCAGACGCAGTCCTTGCCTTCAGTGCCCTCCCTCAGAGGCAGTGTGGGGCACAGGTTCCAATCCCAGCTCAGCCGCAAACCGTCTGCGTGACCCCGACTCAAGCGAAAATGAGCTTTGCTCTGAGTGGTCATCGAGGACCCAGCGGCACCTGAGCGGGTGCAGCTCGCCGTTTGAGATGTTATCAGGAGAGAACAGGAAGGAAATGTACACAGCGTCAGCAACGGCCCCTCCGAGGTGTTGAGACCACAGGTGACTGGTACGTTCTCCTGTTCCTAGAAAAGAGCTACGGGGTAAGGGAGAAAGAAGGAGGCGAGCTATTCCAAACAGAGACATTTGTAAGTCACACAGACGAAGCATGTTTATTCAACCCGCTCCAGCATTTAAAGTCAAAGGAAAAGATACCAGCCGTACGGAGAATATGGCATAAAATAACACAGCCGCTGCCTGTCCCTGCTTGCCCTCCCGTAAGGGCCCCCACGAAGCACGGCGTGAAACCCTGGTCCTCCCAAAGATCCTGCAGAGGCGTGTCGACTCATCGTGCCCCAAGTTATACTCAGAATGTCCCCCACAGACTGTAAACCCAACCTCGTTAGCATAAGCCAAAACCAGGCTGTCATTCCTCCTCCCTCTCCCCGCTCCCCTGCACGAGCCATGAGGAGGCACACGGCAGCTGCTCCCCAAACTTCGGCCATTTGAGTCCGTGATTTTCGCCGGATCCCTTTACCGCCAGTCCTGTTATTTGATAAGCATTCTGTTTAAACCAGCTGCTTAAATGGTACCACAATAGCACATAGAAAATCACTGTCACAATAAATAAAAGATAACTAAAAAATAAACATAATGAAGAAAGAGAAATACACCCCTTCGTCATTCCAGCAAGATGCTCTCAACAACCCAAGGTTTGTAGCCTGAGGCCTGACCTAGCTCTCTGGCAAAAAGGGAAATTAACGAGCACTAGAAGTGGTTAAAGACTCACAGGTACTGTCTTATTAATACTTTGAATTTTCCCAGAAGCAGACTACAATTCGGTCGCAAGTAGTTTACTTGAAATGTGTGGAGAACAGGGAAACACACGCAACAGGGCGTTGGGGAGTGAGGTAGGAAAGGGAAGGAAGCTAATCAATGATACACGTTCTCGAGCCAGTTCTCACTCCGGGCAAGCAGAGCTTGCTGGCTTCCCACTGCGGAAGCTCTGGGCGCGGGTGCAGGACTCTCTCAGAGTCAGCCCACACAGAGGGGGAGCCACGCAGGGTATTTGCACCACCAGCTGCGAAGGCCAGTCCCCGGGACGTTAATGCCTCACCATGCCTGGGCTGCCTCAGGGAAACGGCACAGGTGCCCCAGCTGAGATCTGGCAGGCTCCATGAAGGTGAAGAGACACAGGCAGGACCCCAACAGAGGCTGTGACAGGTTCTAAACTGAAATTGAAAGAACAGAAAAGGAAATGGCTTTCTCGTTATTTGAGTCAAAGGAATGTCCTGCCAGGTCTGTAGATAACTCAGAATCATCTGCCACACGACAAGCTAAGGTTCCCCCTTGGAGGTTTCTCTGTACTCTGAAACAGCTCAGCAGAGATGGAGCCTCGCCCAGCTGTGCTGAGGGGCCTGGCCTCATTCATCCACACCAGGTTGCTGAAAAGCAGACATTTTAAGATATTTTGTTTACTTTTCTCCCTATCAATTACAAACAGCCTCATCCTATCTGCCTGCTCAATAGACTTGTCTAAAAAATTCTTCTCAATAAAAGTCATTAAGATGAAAATCTATATTGACAACAAAGACAAATTAGAGAATGATTGGTCACTTCTTTTTTTTGACTACACCTAGAGTAGAGCGTAGCAGTGCAATCACAGCTCACTATAACCTCCAACCCCTGGGCTCAAGTGATCCTTCTGGCCTAGCCTCCTGAGTAGCTGGGACTACAGGTGCGTGTCACCATGCCTGGCTAATTTTTTTTAAAAATTTTTGTAGACAGGGTCTTGCGTGTTGTCCAGGCTGATCTCAAACTCTTGGTCTCAAGCAATCTTCCTGCATCAGCCTCCTAGAGTGCTGGAAATACAGGTGTGAGCCACCATACCCAACCTAACTGGTATCTTTTAAAAAGAATTCTTACCCTTATAAAAAGACCATCAAATTCCTTCAATCAACAGCATCCCTGACTTGTTTAAAATATGATTTATTATTTAAAAATATCGAGCTATGCCCACTTTGGGAACACTACTATAACAGAGGATAAAGTCTCTATTAATTAGGTACAATACGCTACCACACTTGTATGTGTTATGTATTTTTGTAGATATTCTTTCATTCAGCAAACATTTATTTGACTCTATCTATATGTCAGGAAGTGTTCTGGTGCCTAAATGTACAGCAATGAAGGAAACAGATGAAAATCCCTTTCCTCCAGAGAACTGCATTTCAGCAGAGAAGACAGTGAATAAATGAGTGAATGAAACATGGATGTCAGCTGGTGATAAGTACCATGAACACAGTGAGGAAAGAGGGCAGGGGGTACCGGCGGCTGGGGGAAGAGTTATGCTTTTAACCAGGGTGATCAGCGAAGACCTTACTGACAAGGGGATTTGGAAAGACCCCAGGAGAGTGAGGAGTAAACACGTGAAGGCCCGGGGAAAGGTTACTGCAGAAAGAGGAAACGGCCTGTGCGAAGTTCCTAGGGAAGAACGTGCCCGAGATTTGCCAGACAACGAGAAAACTCACACGGCTGATTCAGAATGAGCAAGGGGAACAGCAAGAGACCAGGTTAGAAGAGTGAGAGGGGAGTGTAGACCACGCGGGATGCTGCGGAATGTTCTGAAATGGTGAGCTGCTCGAGAGTCCTGAGCAGAGGAGAGACGTGATCTGAGTCAGGCTTACGGGGATCACGCCGGCACAGCAAGGCGGGAACAGGGAGACTACCGGGCAGGCTACTGTCAAAGTCCAGGTGAAAAGTGAGGGCACCTTGAACTGGGTTGGCCCAGGTAAAGAAGGTGTAGACAGACCGGATGCAGGGAGTGCGAGAAAGACAAGGGTGACGGGTGGCTCTGAGATTTTGGCCTGAGCAGCTGGGAGGACAGACCCACCATTTCCCGAGACGGAGAGGACCATGGAAGAGCAGATATGGGAGAGATCAGATACCTACCAGACCTCCGCATGGGCAGTTGGATATGCAAGTCTATAAATCGGGGCTAGGTCAAGGTCAAAGATAGTCCTCTGGGAGTCGTTAGCACATGCATCGTGTCTAAAGGCATGAGACTAGATGAAGTCATCGAAGGAATGAATTAGCCAGAAGAGAGAAGGGCGTGAGGTGCTTTGCCACAGTGGCGCGCCACCAGCTGGAGGTCAGGCGGAAGGTCATGAACAGGCCAAGGGGGCTAAGGATCGGCCCAGGAGACCAGGAAAGAGCGGGCAGCAGACGGCTTCCTGGAAGCAAGGGAGGGAAGTGTCACTGATTGTGTCAAATGCTGACGACCGGTCGAGTAACGGGGCTGAGAACTGACCACAGGGTTCGGGAGTCTTGGTGGAGAGGTGGGATGAAAAGCACGTCCGGAGTGTGTTCAAGAGAGAACAGGAGAAGAGGAACATATGATCATCTGCTACCCTTTTTGTGCCTGTGATTGCAGTACTTATTGCTTGCAACCTGAAGAAATGTCTAATTATTTCCCTGACAAAATAAGGTATAATTGAATATTAGTGTGGTTCAATTTAATTAACTGATTAATTTGGGTTAAAAAAACAGTTTTTCTTCAACAGTGAAGTATTTTGCCTAAGTTAGCTAAATGCCTGGTTTAATTCTCTACTTTTTACATAAACAAAATACTGGCTACATGCTAGATTATGTGTATGTAGTATATATAATGGATATATTGCCTCTGTGGTCTCTATAGTAACTAAATGGCTTGTTTTATGTAAGTCAGTGAGCCTGTTCTCTTCTGTGCTTCTCTGTTATCTTCTGGGGAGGCACCGGTGATCTGGAAGACAGGAAGAGGGAGATAGGAGGGAGAAAAAGACCCGCAAGCTGCGTGATGGAGTTAGTTCTACTTAATCCAGCATCAAGCTGATGGACGGAACAGCCACTCCACCCGTGTTCACGGCGAGGCTTGCAGCGCAACCACTGAGCCGTGGCACAGTGCAAATTCAGTCCCCGAAATGAAAAGAGAAATTGCCCCCTCTTTCCTTTTAAATTAAATCCTGTGTCACGTTCTTGGTCGGATCTGAATACAATCCTGAGTTTTTAACTGCATAAATTGGTCGTAATGTCTGCCCTGCTACTCTTATTTGATTGCAAATTCCTCTTTCATCTCATTAAAACTAGAAGAAACCATGAGGAAATAGGATATCGCTCACCCCCTGATTCACTGAGAGTGAGGGCAGAGTTTCATTCACAGGATCATAGTCCTAGGCTAGAAATATAATTATTATTGTTTTCTTTTTTTTTCCCTTTTCTTTCTTTTCCTTCTTCACTAAAAAAAGGAGCAGACAGAGATGCTACAGCTGAAACAGAGTTGCTTCCATGAAATGTTTCTTCCACAGGCTGGGAACCCTAAGATAACAGCCTTGTATTCAAATGTGAGAGGCAGAAAATGTAATTTACTTGAACCAGTAAGTGAAACAGAATAGGTATTTTTTAATCATCCACAGTAAGTGAGATATTCATAGTAACTAACGTACAATGCCCATTATGATTTTTTTTCCCATTTCAGTAACCAAAAACAAAATGACAGTGATTTTTATTTAAAGATCATTGTTGCTGTTGTAACAAATATAATTAACCATAGAGCATTAACTCTTGTACAGAAAACAAAAACACACTTACCTTGGTTTACAAGTGAAGGAGACAAAAGAAAATATTTAGTTATTTTGTCAGCTCCCTCTTCTGCTTTGCTTCTCAGATTATAACTTATATGATTGCTCTCTGTCCAACAGGTCTTCTCACAGAAGTAATCCTTTTTATTTTAATTTTCAGCTCACTTAGTATTTCTAACGTGCGTGGCCGCCACGCACATGTGTTTCTTGCCTAGGCAACCAATTCACCGCTTAGGGCACCCAATCACCCTTCCTATCGGTTCTAATTCCCTGCATTTGCAGGAGTCAAGCGATGAAATTCTCCCAGCACGCCGGTGGAAACAGTTTATCAACTGATTTCACACCTGGAGGCCGAAGGGCCCACGGAGAAAGGGGAGGATGAAATGCACCTGGGGGCAGGGAGCGTTTTGCCGCCATACTTGGGGTAAATCCTTACTGTTGGGTTCCCATTATTGTTTATATTTCCCTCACAGCATGCACGATCTTTGGGGAGTACCGGGCTAGTAATCCAAGAAGTCCTGACACCTTGCTAGGAAATCGTGTGACCTGAGCCATGCTGCGATCCATTCATGGTCCCCTTTGGGACCATTTTGATCTATTTATTGATCAGATTACCCTGGCGTGGACCTCTGAACCTATATTTAAGTTGATTAAATTCTGCCCTTCCTGAAAGGTGAGGTTTATCTTAGAGAGAGAGAGGAACTTCAGCTATTTCACAATGAAGGGAAAAAACGTCAGACAACGTCCTGTCTGCATTTTTTAACATTTCCCATAAAAGAAATTCAGGAAATGCTCTCTTTTTACAATTTTGTGCCGCAGCCAAAAGATGTTCCCGTTTGCTGTGTTTAGCTGCATGCACGCAGTGGACGAGAGCACTCTCGGCAGAGGCCAGAGGAATGCCGAGCCTGGGGGGAGAGAGCGCGGATCCGTGGTGTTGCTGTGCTGTGCTTCTGCACCCACCAAAGAGCCTGGCGTTCCTAAGTCTCTGCACAGAGCTGCCTCTGGAAATCGCTCACTTCGTCACTTGTTCCCACAGCCCCCTCCCCCACACATGCATGTCTGGAGCAACCAAGACCCTTGTCTCTGCTGTGTCTGTTGAGACCACAGACGTCATTTCGTCTATTACCCTGAAAAACAATCCACGATACAAATTATCTTACTAAATTTACTTGGTCGGGGTTTCAGTTCAGCACTTTGATAGTCAAACTAATAACCTGAGTTCTATTTCTCTCCTTCCTATAGCACGTAACAGGATTGGCATATTTCCTGGAAACTCGTACTCTAAGCTGACAAGTTTTTCAGATGGAGAAAGTCACAGGGAGTTGAAGGAATATGTCCAAAACTGCCAGTAAGAGAAAACGACACACTAACGACAAGTGACATTTCACCAAAAATGTAGCTTCAAATGTTGCTTCAAAACAAGTTCATCTCCACTGGGCGCGGTGGCTCACGCCTGTAATCCTAGCACTCTGGGAGGCCAAAGCAGGAGGATTTCTTGAGCTCAGAAGTTCAAGACCAGCCTGAGCAAGAGCGACACCCCATCTCTACTAAAAATAGAAAAATTAGCTGGGTGCGGTTGGGTTCACCTGTAGTCCCAGCGATTCTGGAGGCTGAAGCAGGAGGATCCCTTGAGCCCAGGAGTTTGAGGTTACAGTGAGCTATGATGACGCCACTGCTCTCTACCCAGGGTAACAGAGTGAGAGACTGTCTCAAAAAAAAAAAAAGAGAAGTTCATCTCATAGGGGAAATTTTGGGTGATTAAAATGCTCTGTATCTTGATTGGAGTGGTGGTTTCACAGCTATATATAGTAATCAAAACACTGAATTGTACACTTAAGACCTGTGCATTTCCTGTGTTTAAATTTTACCTTTTAAAAAAAGGCCCGTCTTTCTGATTGCCATAAACCACCACAGCCCCTTTGCACTAACTGCCGTGTGTCCACCAGGTGGCCCTGAAATCGTGTCCTCTGCGAGGCCGTGGCTCCAACCCTGTTCCTGGTTCCTCCTTGCTGTTGTTCCTGTTGTCAGAATTCCCTAGGATCAGCTCTACTCTTTTAAAAATATTTTTTATGATGTCGTATTTAAATTTTTATCTTACTACTTTAATAGTGTTGTTTCATTGCATTTGAATTTTTTAAAAACACAAAGAAGAAAATAAAAATCATTCATGGCTCTGCTATTTAGAGAAAACGGTTAGTATTTTAGTGTCTATCCTTCTAGATGTGGCCAAAGTTCCTAAGGTGCCTACTGTGTGCCAGGAATTGTTCTGAACACCAGGTATACTGCAGTCAACACGATGGGGCCCCTGCTCTCATAGAGTTTGCACGCTGACAAATAATATGTGGAGATGGATTTTTCAAAATGGGTCACGATTATACTTGGTCTCTTACAACCTGCCTTTTTTCCCCACTAAGCAATATAATATCACTAACATCTTTTCATGCAGATAAAAATAATTATGCAACATCACTCCCATAGCTGCAGAGTGTTTCATCATCTGAATTTATTCAATAAATCCATAGTTCCAACAGTCAGACCATTCAAAGTTAAAAAAAATGCTTCTTTGAATATCTGACTGAGAGTCTTTTGAATATATTTTTAGTGTTCTTGTTGGCAAAATAATTTCAGCGATCATTAACACACTTAACTTTTTCTCTTAAACACCCTTCATTTCAGTGGTGGCGGAAGCTTAATCCTCACCTCTGTACTTCTGATGCAAGAATCTATAGGTCAATTTTAAAGTCACAGTAAAGGGTAACAGGTCCATGCACTTAATTCCAAGTAATGCTTCTCTAAAGTAAAAGCACACCAAGGCCTTGGAGGTAGATCTCTCACCAGAAGATTCTTTACCCATTTCTTCTAGGAAATGGCCCTGCTCTTTTGTTCACCTTCATCCTCTTATTGCGTTGGGGTTTAAATCTCTGAAATGGGGGAGGACTGACTTTTGCAACTATGAAGCGTTTGCCGAGGCCTAAGGTTAATGCCTTCATTAAGGTACTTTGGTGAAAATTCCAAGCACAGGATGGAGGAAACTTACTGTCTGTGCACGTGTCCCGAGAAGCAGTTGAGGAAGGGCACCTGAAAATCAGGTCTGCCGTGGGAGTGGGCACTCTCCACGTCTCAGATTTTCCGAGAAACCTTTGATCCTGCGTGACTCTTACAGCACTGCGCGTTTGGCAGCTATATGGGCAGGAGAAAGTTATTCTAGAAAATGTAATACAGAAAATCTTCAGCTTACATATTTCCTAAAGTTCAAGGGTAAATCTATTATTTTGAATGTAGAAAAAATACTCAAGCAATTCAGCAACACACTTGAAACACGACTATTCACTGCCCATATAATCTGGCCAAAGCGCCGTTACGGGGTACTGAAAAGATGATTATAATCTCCAGCTAGTTCACAAAGACTTAATTCACACTCCAGAAAGTCCAAAGTCTACATTTGTCATGAAAAATAGTGTATAAGAACATAGTGTTATGATATTCTTTGATACATTTTTGATCTTCTACTGTTTTCAGGGACACGTGCAAGGCACTATGGGGGTTACAAAGATGGACCAGACAAAACCTGTCATTCTACCGAACATTCACGACGTGACCAGTCTGAGCCAACATGTGCTGTAAGTAAACTGCGTGCTGGATTTCAAACAATAAATATGAAAAAAGAATGTAAAATCTTCATTAAGAAGTTTTTATAACGATTATATGTTAAAATGGTAATAATTTTAACGTTTAGGTTGAATAAAATATATTATTAAAATTAGTCTTTCTAGCTTTTTAAGTTAAAATTACATACGTGACCTGCACTATATTTCTATTGGCAGTGCTGACTATACAATTACAGTTACCACCTACTGAGTAGATCTGCTGTGTTCCAGGTGATTTTATATCAATTATTTATTATCTTCCATGAGGGAGGGATTGCAGAGAAGGAAACTGAGGGTTCAAAGGCTTGTTAAATACTCATCCCAAACACCTTTCTAGAATATTTTCTATGCACCAAGACCTGTTGTAGGCAGTGAGGGTGCAACACAACAAAGTCCCTACCCTCATGGAACATGTTCCAGTAGGAGAGACAGCTAATAAACAACCACTGTAACTGCAAAGACTATCCCAGGCAGTGACAGTTCTGCCCACAAAAGAGTGGAGAGTGACTAGAATTGGGGTGAAGGGTGTCTATTTTTAAGATGACAAGGTCTAAGAAAAAGTGGTCATCTGAGCAGAACCTGGATGAAGTCAGGGGGTGAGCCCTGTGAATATCCACCTGGCTAGGAGCTTCTGGGCAGAAGCAGCAAGGACCAAGGGTGTGTGTGTGTGTGTGTGTGTGTGTGTGTGTGCACAAGAGTGCTTTGCACACTGGGGAGCAGTGAGCAAGAGGAAGCCAGGCACCAGTTCACAGAAAGACTTAGAAGCCACAACTGGGAAGTGTTAAAGGATGACTTTTGATATTCTACGAGGCGTGGACTGTTGTGGGCATGTGTGGAACTCAGTAATGGCGGAAGCCAAGGCCAGGCGCGGTGGTTCACGCCTGTAATCCCAGCACTCTGGGAGGCTGAGGCAGGAGGATGGCTTGACCTCATGATTTCAAGACCAGCCTGAACAAAAGTGAGACCCTATCTCTACAAAAAAAAATAGAAAAACTAGCCGGGCATGGTGGCGCATGCCTGTAGTCCTGGCTACTCTGGAGGCTGAGGCAGGAGGATCGCTTGAGCCCAGCAGTTTGAGGCTGCTGTGAGCTATGATGCCACTGCACTCTAGCATGGGTGGCAGAGTGAGATCCTGTCTCAAAAACAATAAAAATAAAAATAAAAACTAGTGGAAGCCAGAGTCTAGTTAGGAGGCTACTGCCAGAGAGCAAGAGAGCTAACCGGGGGAGAGCTGGAGCTGCAGCCAGGTCTGACTCAGCCACTGTGAGATACAAAGTAAGACAATCTAAAAAGTATCCAGAGAATTCAAACTGCAAACATCAAGTATCTGGATAATTCAAGCCTCAAAATATATCTGGGAGTCTGCAGTTATCTGCACTAGCAGTCGAAAATTACTGTCTAACTTCGTAGGATAGTAGTTTATCTCTGTCCCCTGCTTTCTGCTGACTTAACCTCAGGGAAGCAGACTCGAGATTTGTTAACTGGCAGAGTGGGATTGCAGGACCTTTAAGTCAAATTCAGATAAGGCAAATTAGCTTCACTTTTGCCAAAAAATAGTGTTTCCTTGAGCCAGATGACAATTTTGTAGCCTGAACTACTCGCACTGGCTCGTTCCACATTTTTTTTTTTTTTTTTTTTTGAGACAGAGTCTCACTCTGTTGCCCGAGCTAGAGTGCCGTGGCGTCGGCCTAGCTCACAGCAACCTCAAACTCCTGGGCTCAAGGGATCCTCCTGCCTCAGCCTTCTGAGAAGCTGGGACTACAGGCATGTGCCACCATGCCTGGCTAATTTTTTCTATATATTTTTAGTTGTCCAGCTAATTTCTTTCTATCTTTAGTAGAGATGGGGTCTCGCTCTTGCTCAGGCTGGTTTTGAACTCCTGAGCTCAAACAATCCGCCCACTTTGGCCTCCCAGAGTGCTAGGATTACAGGTGTGAGCCACCGTGCCCGGCCTCTCTCCACCTTTTGAATTCATTCCCATAATTGTTCATTCTGAGTTTAAGCACAGCCGCGCAAGCGAGACAGAGTTAAGGAAAGAACTGGAAATTGGTTGTGTCTTGGAGAAATGTGTATATTAGTAAAGATAACCTTACTTAATGCGTCTGTTTTTATGGACAGAGTGCTTAAAAAAAGCAGGCATCCTCAAGGTCAAATGTTATGTAGGTCAACTCCTTCCTCTGAGAGCTAAATGAAGATTTAAAGCAGTTACCCAGTTTCAAATGAAAACAATACAAATCCACGGAGGACACCCAAAAATCATGGCGTGAGACAAAAGAGGCTCAGTCCTGACTCTTCAGGTTGGTTTATTTACTTTGATGAAACTACTGGAAAATTGTTCAACTCCACGCTTCACTGTACTTGTGTAAGATGTGTTTTCTGGGCATTGGATGTGGATCCTGTCAGTCAGGCGCTTTCCCGGAGCACTAGAACGTACAGATTACACACATCAAAGGCAGGCTGCAAGCCTGTAGCTGAAACTTACACAGATCTGTGCTGCAAGTAACTGGATAAACAATGAGACTAATGACCTTGTTCTGCATTAATCTCCGAATGGCTCAATTGGTACTGCTCTTGCCTTTAGGCAAGAAGGTTGTGGCTTTGGCTTCCAGCCTCAAACCAGGGATTAGGTGGTTGCCCAACGCTGACAGAGCCCAGGAAGCCTGAGAATACAGCCCAGGCCGTCCATTTTACGAGGAGCGTTTACCACAATTCAAGAAACACCTCCATTACCATAGTCACTGGGGAAACAGATTTATAAAAACAAGTAAATCCCTTGGCCAAGCCTCCCCTCCAGGGAGTTTATTTTCTTCAGTAGAATGCCCCAGGTTTTCCTTGAGTATTTTCAGAGCCTCCCTGTTGCTCCCAAAAAACAAGATAGAATCCTCAGTGCCTTGGTCTATGTTCCCCTTTGGGCCAATAATAAATTTCAAAAAGCTTCATCAGTAAAGAAAAGTGAAAGGAAGGATTGAAGTTGACCCGTGAATTTGATCAGCGTCCACTTCTAATCTGGAACATTTGTGGAAAGATATGTTAAAAATAGAAGGTGCCTCCTAAGTGCCAACAAAAATTGCTAGAGTCCCTTCAACATGATTGGCAAAGCCTGAGTGTTGCTGCTAGCAGGAGGCAGCCGAAAGAGATGGATGGAGCATCTCAGGAGGATTCTGCACCCCAGGCAGCCTTGGGCCAAGGCAAAAGGACATAGGAACACTGGAACAACCTCTCCCCTTCAACACTTTGTACTTTATACTGGGAGGCTGAGGCCAGGAATGACTCCATTGGTAGGGTTACCTTAGGTTAGCTAGAAAGGCTCACACGTTAAGAACACTCAGCTAACTAAGTACCTATGCTACTGCCATCACTGCACAGCCCTAGCAATGATGTTTACTGCATTGTAACTTGAGATGCCTTTGCCTGAGATATGCAATCACATTCTATTCTAAAACACAGATTCTAGTGGGGTTTACACAGTCTCAAAAAATACCTCTTATACACCTTTCTAGTCACTCTCCCAAGCCCCCAGTTCTTATTGCTGATGTTAGGAGTATTTTATCCGCATGTAAATTACCCCTGAGAAGAGGCCGTCACACTGCTAAGGCTGTTCTCAGAGCTATTGCTGAGCTTCGTCAAATGCTTCACAAAAATACATTGTTTTCAGTATCATTTTTCTTCATCCATTTATGAATTCATCGAGAGCCCAAGATAAACACGAGTTGAGGCATATTTCCTCTCTCCTTAGAATGTTCTCTCAACACACTCATTCTGGGGTAACAAAGGCTATGGGGATTTTGCTGGTCTTTGTAACACAACTGCTGGAGATGTGGAGATGGTCACAGCGGTGGACCTGTGAATGTGACACCATCCCCGTTTGCACCTGTGGTAAGGGTTCCTGGAGCTTCAGAAGTTTTCGGTTTTGTAACTTAACAGGTCTCCTTAAAAGGATCACGTTTGCTTCATGCACTAATAATTCCTTACATTTGTACATACTTTCACATGCATTATCTCATTTAATAGTAGGTTATTATTACACCCATTTTTCAGAGAGGAAACTGATTCTGGGAGGAGTTAAACAGCCTGTCCCAGGTCACTCGTGGCCCGAGAGGCAGTGGCTGCGACCATCTCCAACCCAGGATTTCCGACTCTGCATCACAGGATTTCAAAGCTGTCTTTTTATATCAGTTACCTCCAAAACTGCAGAATACCGCTCAAGAAGTGTATTCAAGAAGGGACTTTACAGTTTTCTAACCATAAAAACAAACATTTCTGACTAGCTGTTTGTAGGAGAGGATCTCCGCCGTCTATCAATACGAGGATTTCAAATCACAGAGACTGACTGTAATACTGAGTGCTTTGCTAAAAACATTCACTAACATTGGTTTTCCAGAATCTAACGTCTGCGGAAGAAAACTATGTGGGGACCATATTGTGTGTAGACAAAATCCCCCTGTCATGCACAATGAACACGTGCACACGTGTTGTGTCAGCCTTCTCTTCCCAAATATGCCCGCAGAAGAAAGTGCGAAGCATCCTAAAGTAAGACAATATTTATGGCTGACAAAATTCGGCTTCACATACCAGTAATTATGAACAAGATATTTTCCCTAATAAAATGACTGCAAAACAAAATCTGGAGAAAGTAAGCGTTTCCCTATGTTGTCCTCATTGCATTCCCTGTGCTCAAGAACGGTCGCAGCAGAGAAAAGCAGACAGAGTCAAAGGCAGCAGAGAGCGAACGAGCCACGGAGGGAAGGCCTCTGATGAGGGTTGGTTTTGCTTTAGAAACTGGAATGTGTCCAGGCTTGATTTTTATTTTCAATTCACATTTCAGATCCAGCTCCCCAAACTCTTTGATCTTGCTCCCTGTCTCCTTACCCGGAAGAGAACCCTTGGCCTTCTCAGCTGGGAGCTGGGAGCACACGTGGAAAGACTGGCTCGGATCCATATCCTCGCCAAATTTAGTCACACAAAGGGGCCTGCGAGGGAAAGAAGAAAGGATGAAAGCGGCAGCCGCCGCGACTTCAAAGGCCCCGCCGCCGCGCCAGGCCCCGCGCAGGCGCCGCCCTCGGCCGATAGAAGGCGCGGCTCGTGCGCGCCCCCGGCCCCTGCGCGCCCCCGGCCGGGGGGGAGCGATGGGGCCGCGAGGAGGGGTCGGGGGTCGCGTCCACGCCGCCCGAGGGCTGCCCGGGGCCGGTCCCCACGCCGAGTTAGGCGCCTGGGAAAAGTTCTCAGACAGGAGCGAAGGAGTGGCACGTCCCGGGCGCGCAATGGTTCCAGCTCCCGACGCCACGCCGGGCACCCCCGCCCGGCCCCAGCGCCGCCCCTCGTGGGGGGAGCCGAGTCCCCGTCGCCGGGCCCCGAGGGCGCAGGGCTGCGCTCCCGCTGGCTCGCCCGCTCCTCTGCGCGCCCCGCGTGCCTGTGCGCGTCGCCGTCACCCCGCGTGCCGCTCCTTCCTCGGGGCTGGCTGGGGGCGCGGAGCCCGCAGTAGGGGGGTGTCCGCCCTCGCGGGCCGGGGATCGGGAGTGGGGACCCAGGTCCCACGGTCGCGCCTCGCGCCCCTCCCCTCGAGGCGCGGACGCCGGGCGCGGGGGAGCCACCCGAGGGCGCGGGGGGCGGGAAGACCCCTCGCCCGAGCCCCGCCCGCCCCGCGGAAGCCCGACGTCCGCAGGCGGCCGGATTTGGGGAGGACACTGTCACGGTCCCGCGATTTCCCTGCTCCCCCGGCGGGTGGGGGTCTAGTGCGTCCGACTTAGGAGGCGGCAGAAGAACCCCTGGGACGCAAACTGCCGCTTCCCTCGCCCGCGCCCTTTTTCCGCGAAGGCCGTTAAACCGAAGGGGCCCACAGCTTCGACATCCCGGAGAAGCGGGGGCGGGAAACCCAGGGGGTCGCGGTTCCGCGTCTGGAATCGCATTATTCGTTTTCTAGCCCTTCTTCCCGGCTTCTCGCGTCCAGCATCCTCGTCCGCAGGCCCCCGCCTTCGCCTCGCCGGGATCCCACCGACGTCGTGGCTGGGGCCGAGTCCAGGCCGCACAAAGGGGAGGACCCGACTCCTGGCGGGGGCGGGGAGGGCTGCGGGGGGCTCGGTGCTTTCCCCCGTCTCTGCAATTAAGGGCTCACTGGACTGTCGGCGGCAGGCTCGATTTGGCAGCAAAATCGCCGGGGGGAGGGGTTTCTGGGGTGGGTGCGGGTCATCCTCGCGGTCCCCGGCCCCCGGCGGGGGGATGGGCCCTGCTCGCCCCTCCGGTCCCCCGGCCCCCCAGGCGCAGCGCGGGCGACAGCGCCCGTTGCAGAAGGAAGTGTTGATAGAAAACAAGTTCGCTCCCAAACTAAACCCAAACCAACCAAAGCCACCGGGAGGGGAAAAACCAACAGCAATGCAGCCAGCCCTGAGCGATTGTTTCACGGTCGGAATTAAATCACATCAAAACGCCCCCTGAAACCCACATCCTGCAGGAGTGAACCTGCAACAGCCGCCCTCCCGCCGCTCGCCCGGGTTCCCACGAGCAACCTGCCTCTGCCTCCGAGGGAGGGGGCCGCGCTGCACCCGCCGCATCCCGGCCCCGGGAGCCCCCTCGCCGCTCCGGGAGGCGGCTGCTCATGCTCCTGGCAGGAGAGAGCGCCCGGGGACAGCACTGCTTCTGCCAGGAACCACACCAAATCCTTGGGGGGGGGACGTCTTCCTGGGGTCGCTTCGCCCTTCCTGTGTCCCCCTGCTTTTGAGAGACAGACTTTACGCGGAAAATGTCAACCCTTCCCCCAAGCAAAGCTTTGAAAAACTGGGACGCATGGTTTCTAGTGAAGCCCCTTTTAAGTGCAGCTCATGAGAAGATTTGCACTAATGCTGAAGACAGCCAGCCGACACCGCTCACACCCTCGCGAGGACGAGCAGCTAGGCACATACAGGGCGGCGCTGGGTGATTTCGTTAGAAACAGTGTTTCCCACAGAGTTACAGCAAAATACCAAACGCAGCTACCCAGCCTCGAGGGCCCTCCTAACAAACAGTTCCCACTGGTTATTGTTCCAAAAATTCCCGTCTTCTTGAGCTCCTAATCTGCAGGACACCTGGAGCCGAGCTCCAAATGACTCAGGGAGTCCAGATAATTAACAGGAAGGAGAAAATGGATCCGAGTGAGTTTCAACACTTAAATAGGGGGGATGCAGGAGTCGTCATTTAATCTCTCCTTGGCTTCCAGAAACTACCCTCTGGCCATTCTGTGTCCTCCCGCCCCCGCCCCATCCCCAAGGTTTGATGAAAAGGAACGTCTATTCAGGCTGCTTTTGTGAAACTGCATTTTCCAGTTCTTTTTCTATTGGTCCCATTGGCACAGTTACGGGGAGGACTTTTGACTTTGTTTTCCCATGTTTAAGAACAGAGGGTTCAAATGCCTAACACAGCCATCACAGTCACCTCTCTGGGACATCCACTCACACTGGTGCCTAAATTCAAGGGAGGTTGGGTACCACCACCACCCAGAAAACAAAAATTGGGCTTTTTTTACACACTGTAGCGGAATATTCTTTTTGTTTTTCTTCCCTAAGGCATAGCACTGTCAGGTATCTAAAGCAGATTTAATGTTTTACTTTTCCTGGCTTCCTTCGACAGCCCTTACGTTTTACACCAATCTCCCAAAGAATTTACACGTGACTAGTTGCCATGCTCTAGGGACCAACAGAATGCTTTAAATGATAAAGTTTTAAAAATTGCTTCCTAGTAAATTCTCATCCCCAAGTAGTAACCAGTAGGTGACGTTTTAAGTACTCATTTATAGCATCGTTACAGTCTTATACAACGTCCAGCAGCCTGCAATTTCACCGTCAGGAAGAGGGATCTTTGCCCGCCCATTTCTATATAATAGAGCCAAAGGTCTGATTCTGTAGGTTTTGCTTATTTTCAATTTAAAGAAGATGGAGATGCATTTCTTCCTGTCTCCTGTCTACTGTTCTGAGGTTTTACAGATGGCCACTGTATTGGGTATAATAATGTTGCCTGGATTTCCAACCGAGGGGGTTTGAGAGTCCTACAGGCTCTGGGACGAAATGTGATGTGTTTTTCAAACTTCAGCTTTGCTTATACTGTAACTTTCACAAGGATCTCCTTAAAACTCCTGTCCTTGTACAAAATGCATCAAAGAGACTGTGGAGACTGGGGAATTTTTGAGGTTGTATTCGGATTTGCATCTTCAAGGGTCCCTTTCAGCTCGCAGCCCAAGGTGCCAGGGACTGCCCGTCCTCCCTCCCTCTTCTGGCTTTGCTCTCCGGGGTCCCTTTTTTTGCCTTCTTTCCCTCCTTGTGTCGTCTTTTCATTCTTTACGAAGTTCCCACACACTGCGGCGTGTCTCTCCGAAAACCCACGAAGAGATCCAGCGTAAAACTGTCTCGTTACATCCCGCGGAGAGGACGCAATGAAAGGGAGATTGTTTAAAAGGCGCTAATTAAGATCCAGTCTTCGGTTTCTTCTCCCTCGTGCTGGTTTTCTCGGTAAGCCTGGAGACTTCATTTTCTCTAGCGCGTGTTCCCTCGTCCCTGTCTCCAAAGAGCGCGCGTGTGTGCGAGACACTGTATTTGGGGAAGCCACGACTGTTTTGTCCTCGTCCTCCTTGCTTCTGCTCTCTGTCACTGGCTGGGCAGTGACTGCTGTACCCCCGCACCCTTCTCTCGGTCCCCGATTCCCGCCTCGTCCCCTGCCCGAGCATCTATCAATGCGGCGCGGATCGCAGCGAGGGCGGCTTCCCTTTCATCTTCCTCCCCGGCCCGGGCGAGGGCGGGAGAGTGGGAGGCGTCAAGGAGGTGGGGGAGAGACTGGCCCGGGAAGAGGAGTGGGTGGGAGGGGGGACGGGAGAGCAGATACTTAGATGTGAAGTTAAGCCACTCCGGCAGTGTTTCTGGTGCATTCCACGCGGGCAAAGCGAGCCTCGCCGTGGGTGACGAGCAGAGCCGCGTCCTTCCCTCCAGGCGCGCGCGCGCACATACACACCCCAAAACTAGGACTCGTCCTACAGGCTCTGGGAAAAGAAAAAGAAAAAAAAAAGCCCTCAATCACCACCTCCTCCTCGCCGGCTCCTCCACCCCTCCCCTCCAGCGGGCAGCCGAGGAAAGCTGGGGGCGGGGGAGGGGCGGGGAGGGAAGCGACGCAAGTGGGCAGCTTTTCAGCGCCGGCCCGGCGCGGGCGCAGGAGAAGCGCGGGGAGGCGCAGCCGCTCACCTGCGGGCCGGGGCGCGGAGGAGGGACCGGGCCGCGCGCGCTCGGGCGGAGGAGCCAGGACGCGCCCGGAGCCTCGCACGCGGCCGAGCTCGGGCGTCCCCTCCCCTCGGCTGGGCGAACCTTCCAGGGCGCAGCTCTGGGCTTTGACAGGGCGGCCCGCGGGGGCGTGGAGCGCGGCGAGTGAGCCAGCCAGGCGGAGAAACTCGAGCCGGGAACAAAGAGGGGTCGGGCTGCGTGCGTGCCGGCTCGAGCTCCGGGCACCAGCTTTTGGGCCCGAGGCCCCCGCTGCACTCCCCGGACTCGCCGTGCCCTGCACTGCCGGCCCCAGTGCTCCCGGCACGAACTTTATTCTTGGCAAACTTCTCTTTCTCTTCCCCTCCTCCCCCAGCCCCGACCTCCACCTTCTCCTCCAGCAGATTAAATGCGCCCCGAGAAGGAAAACCGAAGCGAAAGGGAAGGAAATAAGCAGCTCTGCAACGGACATTTCCAGCCCGGGCGGCTCTTTATTTTTTTTAATCCTTCAGGAAGTGGACCTTTCGTTATCTGCTGATTCTCCGTGCACCTCCTCCGCCCAGGCAAACGGAGCCTTTTTGCTTCGCTCCCCTTTCTCTTCTTGGAAAACAAACTGCTCTGTCGGCGTCCGGGGCAGCTGCCGTGGAGAGGTTTGCGCGAAGACGCGCTGCCGGGCTCCCCGCGCTTCTGGGAGTCGCGCCCGCTCCGGCGCCGGCGTCCTCCGCGCACGAACCCCGGCCACGCGGGGGGCGTGAAGCCGCCGCCCGGGCCGGGGCCGCCTAGCCTAGCGCGCGCCGGGACGAGCCGCGCAGACGCCCCCGGAGGCCTCGGGGGCGGGCGCCGGCGTCGGGCTCCGCGAAGCGGGAAAGCGCGGGCGGCCGCCGGGACTCGGGCTCCGCCGCGGCTGCTCCCGCACCCGCCCTTCCAGCTCTCCTTCCCTCCGCCTCCGTCCTGCCGTCGCCGCGGGGGCTCTCGCAGCCGAGCGGAGATTCCTGGGCCGCCGGGATGCCCCAGCTCTCCGGGGGAGGCGGCGGCGGCGGGGGGGACCCGGAACTCTGCGCCACGGACGAGATGATCCCCTTCAAAGACGAGGGCGACCCTCAGAAGGAGAAGATCTTCGCCGAGATCAGTCACCCCGAAGAAGAGGGCGACTTGGCTGACATCAAGTCCTCCCTGGTGAACGAGTCCGAAATCATCCCTGCCAGCAACGGGCACGAGGTGAGCGGCGGCTGCCCGGCCCCGGGAAGGTCCCCCGTTTGTGGGGAGGGTGGCTGGGCCCCTGGTCCGCGCCCCCGTGTGCGTTAGGGTGGGAGGTGGAAGAGTGTGCAGGGAAACTTGCTCCAAGTGGGAGAGACCGGGGTTCGCTGGCTACACGGCTGGTTTGCAGGCAGGAGAAGCTGCGCTTAACCGTCACGCGTCTCCTCCGCACTTTTCGGTGGGGCTGAGGGGTGCCTTAAAGCGAGTAGGTCTGAGCACCACTGAGAAGCTCTTCCGTAGGACGGAACGCAGCGTGCACCCGCTGTCTCCCTGGGTGGGTGTCTGCAGAAGTGCGTTAAACCACCGAGGCTTGGGTGGGGGCGAGCGGAGCCCGCAGCGGGAGGAAGGGAGGTGGGCGTGGGCCGAGGGCAGGCGGCGCGGTCCCAACCGCCGCCGAGCCGGGCCTCGAGCAGCAGGCCGGCCCGGGGGGCGCGCGCCCAGGCTGCGGGGGCGGTGCGGGGCTCGTTCTTGCGGCCGCGGGAGCCGTGGGCGCGCCGAGCCGAGCCGCGCCGAGGGCCCACCCCGGCTGCACCGCCGTGCAACCCCCGTCACTTAAAGAAAAAAAAGCACTTGGGGTTAGTTTGGGCCCCGAGCAGGCCTCCAATCAATGCAGGCGAAAGGCGAGGCCGAGTGGGGCAGCGGCGGAAGCGGGGCCCCGGGCGGGCGGGGTGCAAAGCGCTTTATCAGATGGCCCGGCCGGCTGCGGCGGGAGCGCCGGTAACCTGAGCAGGGTAAATAGAGACACGTGGGTGCCGGCGGGAGAAAGTCCGAGCGGGCTGCGGGAGGGCTGTCGCAGGCCGGGCCCGGAGCTTCAGACTGGGGGGGCGGGGAGGAAGGGACCCTGACACCCGACACCCCACTGGCCACCCTGGCTCAGCAGCTGGGCGACCCTCCGGAGGAAATCCGGTCCAGAAGTCCTGACACCAGGTGATTTCACCGACGCTTCTGCCCTCCAAAGAAACTGGGAGGGTATACCTTTTTTCCCTTAAATGGCATCCTTCTGCCCCCAAAAAGAAAGCGTGTGGTTTTGGGGGCGGGGACATTTTGGGTTTTAAACAAAACGTTTAAGAACACACCTCAGAGTTACCTTCTCCATCCCAATGGCAGGGGTGAGTACATGTCTGTGTCTGGGAAGGCTGGGGGCCTGGGTTCGGGAAATCCAGTTTGGGGAGGACGGGGAGGGCCTAGGGCTGCACCAGACCCCCGTAAAAGATTTGTGACTGTGTGTTCTTGGGGGAGGAGGTCACTGAGGACACAGGTCCAAGAAACCCAGTAAGATACACACACACAGGCTTTTTGCAGAACAGCCTTTTTCTTTCTGCCCATTTTGCTTGTCCTTCCTTAGCCCATAAATAATTCTCACACCTGCTTCACATTTCCTACACCTTTCTGGTCTGGGTGAAGGACTCTGCCTTCCAATCTGAGAGCTCAGGTGCTGGGGCTCGGTGCGGCTTTGCTGAGGTGGGGATGGGCACGGGCAGACCCAGGGAAGATGGTGAAGAGGTGATACCACAGATTTGCACGTGGTTGGGTCTGGGTGGATGGTGGTTACCAAAACTGATATTGGCTGGGCTACCTTTTAGATGTCTGCAACCCCACTTTCAAATTTTCCTCCCTTTAAACCACAGAGCAGTTCTAATTTTCTCTTGTAAACCTGCACTAGCCAGCCAAGGTTCGGTGTGAGCCTGAGTGGGGCGTACAGGACTGTGCTCAGGGCAGTTGGCTTAAGACCGCATCTGAGTGGTTGGCTTGTTTGTGTTTAAAATAGCATTTTCAGTTGCAAAATGATATTTCACCCTACCTTTAACCAGGTCTGATTGAAGTGAAGGGTGGTTGAAGAGGCTACCAAAATGCTCAACCCCAGAAACAACTCTCAGGCATCCAAGTAGCCTTGCTATGTTTTCATAAACAGAACAGCATATGGATCATTTCCAAGTTTCTATATTTTTATTTTTGTTATTTTATACTTTTTGGGTCGTGGGTAGATAAAATAATCACTCAGAAATACATGTTGACAAGAAAAAGATTCCCTGGTACTCAACCTGAGCCCTATCCCCCTTAGATTAACAGAACAGATTGTTCCACCAACACTCCTCCTCTGAGTTACCAGTGTACACACACCTAGGTCCTTATTGTCACAAACTCTAAGGTAATTTTCTTTCTTTTGGGGGTGGGGATTTGTGATATTAGGTGGCCAGGCAAGCGCAGACGGCTCAGGAGTCCTACCACGACAAGGCCAGAGAACACCCCGATGACGGTAAGACTCTGAGGGTGCTTCTCCCAGTTTAATCGCTTAACACATGTGATTTGTATATACGAGTGTGTTTAGTTTATTTAAAGAAACTGGGACCAGAGGTGATAAAACTATACCTACTATTTTAGTAAAATGGGAAAGAAAACCCAGGGAACTTATCTCTAACGTGTATTACATAATTTAAAAACTATCTCTGAAAGAGTTAGGGGCCTTTGGATTTCTGTTGGTTTCTAGAGTCTTTGGGGAAGAGGGAATGTCTATAATGAGTTTTTTCTTTTCTTCCTTTTACCTTAAGTTCTAATTAGCTTAGATCTTTTAATATTTTTTTCATGCATTAATATGAAGAATAATATTGTACACCCATTTATTTTCCAGCAAGAATAGTTTTGGGTAGATTTTCATTTGCAAAATTGCTGTTTCTTATTTCTTGTTACAATAAGAAGACAGACAGTGAACAAACAGACTAAACATGGCTCAGCAAAGCGGAATCTAATTTTTGAAAATATAAAACTTTATAGGAACTTTGCTTGTTGAACATGATAGACTTTCCCTCCATTTCTGTTTCTTGCTAAAAACTTAAAAAATTACATATGCATATATATAATTATAATATGTACATATATATAATTATGTATATGTGTGTATATGTATATATATATTTTTAAAAAGAACTTGTGATGTTAAAAGAATCAAGTAACCTGTAGGGTTTCCTTGTCAACCAGCCTGCGTTTCTGTTCTCCTTTAATTACTTAATAATTGGCCTGACCAGAATGAAGTGTTCTCTGCATAAAACATGTCAAACAGGAGAAGGGAAAAGCTACGTAGTAGCTATGTAGCTACAAAGTAGTTACACGGATTAGAAATAAGAAATATCTATGTCTATACTGAACACAGATTTCTTCGGCAGAATGATACAAGTGTAGCACATAAAATTAAGCTTCTCGGAGTTAACCCTTTATAAATTTGAATAGTTGCCTATATACTAGCTATACAACTCTCCTTCAGTAAAATTTAGAAATTTTCTAGAACTCTAAAAGCACAGGTAGAATTTTTGAGTTTGCTTAAAAGGAGAAGCATGACTTCAAATGTATAAATATATGTGTGTATGCAGATAGATGGCCCAGTATATTATTAATATTATAGCTTTACGTTTGTGCATGTTTCTTCATGTATCTATATTTTTCAGTCCAGTTTGTTAGTATTAACAAATTAAATTAGATGGGTAACACTTATTTTTGTAAAAACATCAGCGAGTAGTGGAAGTACTGTTTGAACCACATGTTTTTGAAACATTTGGTTTGCTGCTAAGCCTGTAAGAGAATAAATACTGTCAATCTAAAATAGAGTGTAATAATCCAGTTACAGTATTTTGTAAACAAATCTTTCGTGAAAGGTCTGATTTGTCTTAGAACCATTAGAGTCTCAGAGGAAAAAGACGGCGCTATAAAAGGGAAGTCAATGCGTCATCGATTGTTCTTTGGATTCTCCCAGGAAAACATCCAGATGGAGGCCTCTATGGCAAGGGACCCTCCTACTCGAGTTACTCTGGTTACATAATGATGCCAAACATGAACAATGACCCATACATGTCCAACGGATCTCTGTCTCCACCCATCCCGAGAACAGTGAGTAACACATTGATGTTGCAGATTATTTTCGGAAATACAAATCAGTTTGTATTTTGGCAGAATGTTTATCTTTCGAACTCACTGGCAATGCCTTCATTGTATATAACCAGTCCTTGCTAAATAAGAGCTGTTATGAGGAATGGCCACCTCAGGGTAGTGCTGCTAGTGCTACCTTTGATGTCTTGCACTTGGAATTTTAGCTTTTGGTTTATTGGCTAAAATGAGTTATAAAATCAAATGAAGTTTCATCAACAAATCCACGGTTTTATGGGCCTGGTGCCTTCTATGCTAATGAGAGGGAAAACTTGATTTAATCTTCTGTATACCGAGGACCGGATGGCTTTCAGTGCCCACAAGCTGTCAAGTATCAGAACTGCTTCAGCTCATTTGGAGCTGAACATTCAGAATGTTACTTTGCCTTTTAAAACACTGTCTCATTTTATGGTATTAGCTCATTGGATTTAAGATGGTTTGGTGGTGGCGGTGGGGAAATGAGCTAGTTTTTCTTATTGTCAGTTGTTGAGAAAGTATCACTTAAAGGTAACCCTAATGAAAGCTGTTCTTTTTTTATCTTGTGGTTCAGTTAACTTTGAATGTTCTACAAGGGCAGTGGCGTTATAACTGTATGATGCAAGCTCATAACATTATGCAGAATTTCAGGTCTGTTCCAGGTAGTTCTGTTTTCTTGGAAATTATAAACCTCATTTATATAGTGAGAGAACGCTTGTTTATGTGGTAACTCCTATGGTATGTGAACATGAATTGTGCTGTTGGTGGAGTTGTCTCTCTCCCCCCCATTCCCGCCATAACCCCCCCCAAAGAAAAGCACGTGTGTATGGGTCTTGGGGATGCAAGTTTCATTCTCACAGACCCTCCTGGCTGTCAGATCCTGGACCGTAAAATGGAAGCTGTGGTGTTTGACTTCTTTGCCCAGTGCTTTTCTACCAGCTGAAAAAAACCAGTCACAAACTAGTGCTGTTAATACAACCCGGTGAATAGAACCTGGGAGCCAGAAGATCAGTGACGTAGCAGAGAGGAATGGCTCATAATCAACAGTTTCCAACAAGAGTGTTTGTGGTTCTCTTGATTATCTGGGGGCCATCGATTGTTGAAATAATAAGCATATGAAATATAATCACTTTGGGCACTGGGATTTAGAATTTATTATTTTCCCACGAATCTCAAAAAGATATTTGACCTGTCGGATAAGGGAATAAGATTTTTCTCATTTTCATATAGCAGTTAGAATACTGATCTTCAGGATGTAATCTTGGAGATCTCGTGATGGTTGCTATAGGGAAATAGCTAGTTCGTGTTTTGTGTCAAAGGGATTTTCAAATATTTTGTGATAGAGATGTCTTGTGGTACATAGGAATCTCCTACCTAAAAAGCGAATGAATTAATAAAAGCAAATATAGTTTAATATGCAAAGACCACCTGAAATAAATGCTTCTGAGTTACAAAAGTTGTGGGGGGTTTTATATTTTATGAACTAAATATGCAAATGTATCAGATATTTCTTCAATAGTTGAGAAGGTTTTTTGTTGTTATTTTGGTGGGGAAGAGGAGAAGGAGAATATGTTTTAGATAAATAATTGAAGATTTCTATTCAAAGCCTTTTTAGAACAACAGATCTTTTCAAATCAAAGTATAGGCTTGGTAACAACAGAAAATACCACTCAAAGGGTGTTACACGTTTCAGCTGTGATACAGTTGATGTGTATTTGTAGAATTTATTCCTTAAAGTGATCAGCCACTTCTTTCAAAATAATTCTTGAAAAGTCGGAATAATAAAACTTTATTGGTATTAATAATCCCTAAGCATATTGAAAATTAAGCTTTTTCCTCTTGAAGCCAACATTCTGCTTTATGTCTCCACTGGGTCTTCTCCCACTCCCTCAGTGTACTAATCTTGAAAATTTTGATAGAATGGAAGGTATTTATTGTTGCTATATGTATTAAAATTTTGAGGTCAGTGAATCAAACAGTCATTCATTGTTTAGGGAAGATTTGTGGCCAGAATAAATGTCGGCAGGGGCGGGTGGTAGAGCGGAGTGAAGGGGTGTGGTCAGGAAACAGTTACCTTACCCTGTTATCTGCTGCTTTGCTTTATTCTGTTACATATTAGACTGTATTTAGGTTAGGCACATTTTTTTTTGAGATATTCTGCAGTTTGCACAATTCCAGAAGCTTTTCAATTTTAACCACAAGACTCTGTCAATTTTTTTTTTAGGGTCTGACCAAAGTGAGTTGCAGTCTTTGGTTTTTAATACCTAACAGCTGTTTTTAATGTGTCTGAGATCAAAAACACTTTAACCGGAAGGCAGCCTCTCTTCTTCACCCCTAACCACACTAATGCTTTCTTGGTCTTCAACTCTGTCCTTAGCAGGGCAGGGGGTTTCTGTCGCTGACATCCACAGTGATGGATTTTCATCTAGGGTGTTAGGGGCAGAGTGACCATTTGTGTTTGGGCATCTCCACACTGGAATTTGCATTACAAACAAGTGCTTGTTTACCGCATCTGCTGCCTGGTGGGTCAGGACTGGGAAAACTTTTGGGGGTAGGGGAGGGACTCGACCACCCCTTCCCTATATAGAGTCTTCTGTTTGTGTGTTAACTGCAAGTAATCCAGACAACACCTGCTGTGGCCAACCTGCAGACACATAAATGTTTCTGCTAGAATCTCATTTTAACAAGTCTGTATGTTTTTGCTCCTTTTTAAGGCAAACACCGGCATATGCGTGCTCATGTAGCTTTTATCTGTGACCTAAATATAGTATTACCTATTCAGGAGAACCACCTTGAATCCAGCTTTTTTCCTTCTGAAAGAGAATTTCAACTGGCAAATTAACGTCTTTCTAGAACTGGAATTCTTAATGGTGTAAATTTGAAATAAAAATTTTTAGTTTAGATAAATCGAGCCTAAGAAGAAAGCACCTATCATAACCTGTCTGACGTCAGTGTGA
The DNA here is from genome assembly GCA_963575035.1 of Avahi laniger. Taxonomy (NCBI): domain Eukaryota; kingdom Metazoa; phylum Chordata; class Mammalia; order Primates; family Indriidae; genus Avahi; species Avahi laniger. The sequence goes on from CAUYSK010128298.1 coordinate 57,886, forward strand.
GTTCACAAGGCACAGCAAACCTTGTCTGGGGTTGGTGTCTTCGCAGAGGGAGAACAAAATGCAGAGCCCATTCAAGATTTTAGAGCGAGGACCCTGGAGAGTTTATTAAAAGCATCCTCCCGAGCCTTCCATTCACTGAGCCTCATTTATGAACATCCCCGTGGGCCAACGGTGATGTGTTAAAGGAAAAAGATAGTTCTTTACATCCCTGGTTCGGTCCTGGCATTTGTGTGCTCGGACACGGTGTGGACCGTGAGCTTGGCTGGTTCGGCCTCACGCGACATGGTTGTTCATCGTGGGTGTCAAACGTCCATTTGTCCCTCATGCTACCCAAATGTTTAACACCTCAGGAGGGAAACATCGCATTTCTCTCCAGATGCGTGGGGAGAACAGCAGCCGGCAGGGCAGGAAGTTGCAGCAAACGGTGGGGCTCAGGCGCCCCAAACCGCAGGGACACCTGGTCAGCGAGCACTGCCGCCTTCCTGGCCTCGCAGACGCTCTTTGTGAGCTTCCTTACGGTGAATTTCTAGGTGGGAAAGGAAGACATTTGTGTTCTCATTTCAGCTGTCTTTTTGATTTTTTTTAAGTAGACATTGCTATGAAAATGTTCCAGAAGTTCTTTTAAATTATTTTGCATAACTTAGTTCTATTATGTGAATCTTACCTTAAGGAAATTAACATTTTGATTTCCGGCTAACGGAATTGTACCTGTCATAACTTTGTCTCACCAGCGCCCCCATCCCCTTGTGTTTGCTTTTGCTTATAAGGAGCTGAAATTTGATTTTTTCGCTGTTCATATCTGGAATTCAGGAACCAAAGTGGACTTGTCTAATCAGTAAGCTTTGGAATGCCACCATATGTCACGCTGGTGCGTAGCTCTGAAAATAATCACAGAAATAATAATTCAAGGGCAGAGGGAGACTGGCTTCTATCTAATGCAAGATTTTTAAGGTGGAATATCTTTATTTTACTGCAGGAGCTACTTACTGATAAGTTATTTTTAATTTTCTGATTTAAGTTGTGTACTTTTTGAAGCTAAGCATATTGAGTTTTCTCCTTTGTCTCAAGTGTAGGACAAGTTTTAGGAAATGTATTCTATCTCGAATTTGGATATAGAGGTCAGGAGAATGTGTGGGAAAATTCCTCAGGGCCCCAAAACTTTTCTGTTTGATCCCTTATTTTATTTTTATTTTTAGACATTGGTATCTCTCTGTTGCCCAGACTAGAGTGCAGTGTTGTGATCATAGCTCACTGCAGCCTTGAACTCCTGGGCTCAGGTGATCCTCCTGCCTCAGCCTCCCAAGTAGCTGGGACTATAGATGTGTGCCACCATGCCCGGCTAATTTTTTTTTTTTAGAGGTGGGGTCTTGCTACATTGCGCAGGCTGGTCTTGAACTGGATCCCTTCTTCACTGCACATGCTAAAGCTATTGCTTAAGTGAGTATGCTGAGCTGAGTCAGTCTGTAGGTAGCTAATACTGTAGTAATCAAAAGATTTCCTACTGCTTCATACTATCCTGCCATGTCCTTACTCATTTAGAAAAGGCAGCCGTTGGATGTTATTCAGATAATTTAAAAAACATATTTTAGATTCACTATTACTTTTTAAATATTATGATCTTATGAAGTCACAGTATAGGAACTGTGAATTCTGGTGTAAGCCCTTAAGTCATTTTAGACATATATATGATCCGGTCTCTAAGATTTGGAGGCTCAAAGCCTGAAAATGATTTGAAGACCAGTAACAAAGACTGGGGGCAGGCTGGAAGCAGGAGGTTGCAGTACACTAAAAGGAAGAGCAGGCAATTGAGCAGAGGAGGGCTGGACAGGGAACACGGATTGCTAACTCAGAAATTCTGATCATCTCGCTGGGACTGTTGCAGAGTGTCGTCAGAGGCTGTGTAGAGGAGATTATAAAGTTTCTGTAAAAGGACATTCACACACAGTGTTCATTCTAGCTAGACTTCTAAACTTGCTGAAATTATCCACATGCTGTAGGTAGATCCCTTACAAAGCTCACTGAGGGATGGCAGTCAGATGCCTTCACCCTGCGTGGGGAAAATGGCCAGGGCAGTACAGAGCAGGAGGAGTTTCGGGTGCCTCTCCCAGCCCTTTCCCCTGTCCGCAGGAGCAATACGACTGGCAGAGATAGTGCATCTCAGAGGGCCCGGAAATGTGTTTTATTTTTGCAGCTAACTAGGGGCAAGTGGAATCTTTAAAAAAACTAGATTATTGACCTTTGTGTTCACCTCTGCCCACAAATGATCTTGTGAAGAACTTGACGACAATGTTGCAGAATCAAATTTCGATCTTTGTTATAGTTAATTTATTGTTGTTATGTTTACTTTTAAAAAAGATGCCCATCACTACCCTCCGCAAAGTAGAGAATGACTTGGATGGAGGCTGGATGGAGGGAAGCCTCTCCGGTATAAAGAGAGGAGTGGCTGTGGGGTACCTTTTCTTTCTTTCTTTTTTTTTGATTATGTTGTCAGCTTCTGAATGAAACAGTTATGAAAACAAAATTCCAAAATCTGACCTACTAAGATATTTTTATAAGCCTTTTTTTAATCCTGAAAAACTCTACAATAAAAGCTATCAAACATTGATGACAATTAATGATCTAGTGATCAATTCATCAAGGACGATGAGATAGTTACCGTCAGCCTCGCACAGAGTAAATACCTCAGTAAATTTGCTGAATTTATTAAACATGTACAGGAAATTTCTCATGTGTTTTTTTGGACGTTTCTAAATAATCTCTATCAAACCAAATGCTATGTGAACAGCAAAACTGGAAAGTATTTGCTAAATAATCCTTATTTTATTATTTTACCTTTTCTCTGATTTGTTGCATCAGCGAATGAAAGAGCATTAGACGAAGGGTTTTAATGAGGAAATCAAAATCAGTGCTTAAAGAATGTTAAGTTTCTAGGTAACCAGTGAAATTAGCCAGGGGAGCTCACTGCTAGAATAAGAAAGAACGGGGCCCTCATATGAGGATTGATCTTAAGAAGCACTTATCTCTTACTTAGGTCCTAGCAACCTAATTGAAGAAATGGAGATGATAGCATGCTTTTTTCAGAAGGATTCTTGAAATGGAAATATAATAGTAATACAGAGAAAAGCATCTTCAAGTATGTTTCAGTATCATTTGGTTAATACTTTTCAATTCATTTTTATTCTCTTCCAAATAGAAAGGACATTTTTTTTTTTTCAGTAACGCTTAGGGTATATTCAGACATTAAAAAACTATCTGTTCTTTCTAAATACACGTGGCAGCCTCAGTGCTGAATTTTCTAGGCCAACGAGTGCTGTAAATTGATTATATCCTTTTGCAACATGAAGAACAAAATTTCCGAGCCTTTATTGGGGGGGGGCGGTAGGCAGCGCCCTGGGAAGGCTGAGCCTGTGGAGGAGGGAGGATGGGATGGATGCGGAAAGACCTGAGGTCTGGTCCCAAGTCCGTCATTGTCCTTCAGAAAGCCTCGGGAAGGCGTTTCACCCGTCAGCCTTTGTTTCCTTACTACAGAACGGCGTGTTCCTGCCTGGCTTGCCCACCTTATGCGGCTGATGTGAAGTTAAGATGGCACGCAGCCTGCAGAAGCACTCGTTTTCTAGCTGTGGCAACAGAGCAGGGGTCTTAAGACAGAATAAGCCAGTGAGGGCCCTGGTACCCAGCCGGTGGGATTTCTGCAGCTCACTGTACCTGGGAAGCTCCCTAGAAAGGGAAGACACTTTCGGTTCCTCTGTGTGCCGTGCTGACCCAGAATCTGGGCACTGAGCGAGGGCCTTACGCTAACCTTCAGGCTCTTTTGCCCTGTGGTCTTCCGTTCAGGGAATGAGATATCTAAATTTCAGATTTGTTAGCTGAAAATTTCGTATCCTTATGATACTGATTTAACCTCTTGGGTGGGGGAGGGAAAGAACGCATTTTTGGTTGGGAGAAGTTTTGGTCCCTCAATCCTTCAGGAGCCGGGTTTATTCTCCCCACTGCGGAAATTGTAGAGAGGGGACACCTAAGAGCCACGTGAATGCAGAGAACAACAGGAGGGTTATTTTTTTCCCCTTCAAATTTTCTTCTGGCTTAAAATCTTTCTAGCTTTCTTGGCACCTGAAATGATCATGTCCAAAAGGCTATGTTGGCTGAGCAGCAAGGAGAAATCTGTTTTTCTAGCCTCCTGGAAAATTCCAGTTTTCTTTTTCTCTCAGTAGAACCCAGTGCACATTAAGTGTGTACCAACCTGGAGCCAGCTTCCTTTGTGCAGGGTTCCTCAATTTCGAACGCGGTATATGGTACCTTACGATGATTATGATCTTACCATCTTGGTGTGCTCGTTCAAATGACCTGGATCAAGGAGAAAGGTACTATGATCTTACCTCAGATGGATTAGACTTTGTCTTAGCATCTAAGACTTAGATTTTTAAGTCTGAAACAAAACCAAAAGCACTGAAGTAAAAAATATTTACCGTTTGCTACAATTGGGCTAACAGTTAGCTGGCCGGCAGTGTTAGCAAGAGAATCGAGTCTCCCAAACATTGCTTAAATTGGTTTTTTTGCTAATTTTTATGCATATATTAAAATTTTAGATTAAAATTCCAGATTTTTTTTTTTTGCTTGGAAGGGAAAAGGGAAAGCAAATGATTTTATTAAAAGTGTTACCTTGACACAGACACTGTACTAGGCAAATTACGTGGTTATCTTATTTAATTTAATCCTAATGTGGAAACTGGGATGGGTGTTGGGTCTCCGTGTTGAAGACAAGGAGCCTGTCATCAGGGACCGCGGTCAGCTACCCCAGTTTAATAAGCAGTGGAGTCAGGGCCCTTCCTTCAGGTCAAAAGTGTTGTCTGTTTTCATTAAAAATAATCATATTTGCCTTTAAGAACACAAAGTGCTCATTAAATTAATCATAATGTTGATTAAAGTGTGAAGCAGAAGAGCAATTATTATTTTATTGGAAATTTATTTTCAAAAATGCTTAACTTTTTTATGAAAATAAAGAATAGTATTTTTATTAAAAAAGCAATTTGTGTTCACTAGAAAAATTAGAAAACTTGGATGAGAAAAGGAATAACAAATATTAAATTCCCAGAATCCCACTGTAAGAGATCATCACTCTTACAACTTTCCGGGTGGCCTTGTAGACTTCTGTCTGTGCACAAATATCAATGTACATAAACATATGTAAATACTTGTTACATATTCATGGCAATGGGAACACAATATACCATTTTGTAGCTTTACTTTTCCCCTCACCTATATATATAATGGATATTTTTTCTATTTATAAATATACTTCGGTAACAACATTTATTGCCTAATTTATTTAACCACTATTTTGTTGGTAGACATTCAAATTGTGTCATTTTCCCCCCATCTTATGCAGTATTATGATGAAATGCATATTTTCTAACTAAATCTTTATAAAAATTCTGAATTGTTACTTTGGAATAAATTGTTAGAATCGCAGAGTCTAAGACAGTGCACCTTTTTAAGTTGGGATTCACCCAACATGGCTGTTTAACCTTAAAAAGACAATTATTTGGAATAAGGATTTAAAATATGTACTTGTTTACATCGAGCTTTGGTTATGGTTGGTGTTTTGAGGCTGATAATTTTCATGCTTCTTCCAGTCAAGAATCAGTCCAGCAGTAGATGGAAGTCAGACGGAGGGAGGATGTGACGTCAGCTTTGTTGTTAATAAGGCCAGACAGCATCGGGCAGTAGAGTGTCAGGTTTATTCTTGGTAAGACTGGATTGGAGAATGTAGCTTCAGCCATGACACAGCCATGCACTTCCTTTGACTTCCCCACGTGAAGCACACCACGAAGCCGCAGGTTCCCCAGCAGAGGCGGGGGGAGCCTCCTGGCGAACCGGGGAAGAGAACAGACCCACGTTTGGGCACGCTGGTCCCCAAAGAGAAAACAGAGAATCAGTCCGTCCTTGCGTGGTTCCTTCTTCTAAATCACCAAAGAGATGAGTCTGTCTTCCATGGAGAGGGCGAGTGAGCAGGCGGGCAGGGAAGAGGGCAACAGCCACTGCCAGGATTGGCCAAGCTGGGGAGGCTGGGAGGAGGAGAAGGTTTTTGTCTCTTTAGTCATGATTTGTGATCATTCAGAGTGTGGACCAACCATAGTCACGGTAAAACAAATGAGTAAGTAAATAAATAAGGCAGGTCTGCCCCAGAGCACTGCTGTTGGAGTCAGGACCCCTGGACCCTGCTACTGACGAGCTGTGTGTCCTTCACGCCCCCTGAACCTTGGTTTCCTCACCTGGAACACTTGTCTCTTCTACCCGTGAGAGTATGTAGCACTCGGCCTCGGTAGTGGCGTTTCAGGAAGGGGAGACAGCTGCCTCAGAGTTACTGGTATTTTTGTGGAACGGCAGGCGCCTGGCGCCCTCTGCAAGTGTCCTGCACCAGAGTTCTGCAGGCAGGTCATGTGGATGCACTTTTGATAAGCTCTGGGTCAGTTGTCCCACAGAATATATTTTGGAAAAACACTGGCACAGGAGATGCCCAGCAATTGCCCTGAGGTTCAGGTAACGTCAGTGATTTGCGTACACGGAGACAGCAGTGAAGCTGGGACTCCGGGTGAGGTTCTTTGGCCCCAAAGCTCACTTTCTCTCCACTCCACCCTGTCCAGGCGCCATGGAGACCACTGGCGCGTCACACTCTTCTGGTCTGACCTCGAGAGGTCTTGTCCCTCGAGTGCCTGCCCCAGTGATTACAGATGCAACTCGTGTTCTTTAGCATCATTTCAAAAGCTTTCCACGCTCTGGAACCGTCTGCCTTTCAGGTCTTACCTCCTCACCTCCCTACCCTGCAGCTTATGATTCAGCTGTGTTCCCAGCCCTGCATCCTAAACCCTCTTCCAGATCCCCGTCTTCTGGTTCTTACGGCTTGGTCTCCCCGGAATGCGGTTCCTGCCGCCCCGCCCTCCTGCTCTGCGAGGCTCCTCCTGATCCCACCCCCAGTGGAGACTAACTGCTGAGCCCCCGGTGTCCCCATGGGTGCTTCTTCACAGCTCTGCAGCCATGTTTTCTAATAGCCAGTTGTCCCTGTGTCTGTATTTCTCACTAATTGTCAGCTCCTTCAGGATGGGGAGCTTGTGTCATTCATCTTTCTTGCTCAGAACCTGTTATACTACCTGCCTGCCATAGGGCAGGTTACTCACCGGACGATTGTGGAAGAAACACAGCAGAAATTTTAAAACTTGAAGAATCTGAGACAATTAACACCAAATATCAATCCCTGTTTAAACGGGGACGCTTAAAACGTATAAACTCACACTGAATCACAGGGCTGAAATTGAGCTTAGAAATTGTCTGAGGTTTAAATACAGAGTCCATGAGTTTTGAGCACCTGGTACATGCCAGGAACTGTTCCAAGCACTTTGTTTGTATTAGCTCATTTAATCTTCACAATAACTCGATGCTATCCCTGGTATCCTGCCTGTATTACAGATGAGGGAAACTGAGGCATAACCGCGTAGGAGGCAGAGAAAGGGTTAAGGAACACGGTGAAACAGGTCAAGAAATGGAAGGGCAGATAAATGGGACGGTCGCTCTGGTCACACAGCTGATACGAAGCGGTGTCAGGATGGCATCAGCCCAGGTGTGGCTCCCGCCGCAAGGTGCTTTCCGCAGCTTCAGCTCCTTACCCTGGCACACAGCAGGTGCCAGACGGTGGTTGAGTCGGTGAATTTCTCATCAGTAAGATGAACATGATTCTGTAACCTAGAGGAGTTTGGCAGGATAAAACGAGATAATATATGAAGCCGTCAGTTTCTTTAACATAACTTTGGGTAGTGACGGCTAGTGGGGCACATGGAGTTCAAAGGTGACCAGTTAGATGTAGAGGGAGGAAGATGTGTAAAAGATGCTGAATGTTCTAGTCGGATGACAAGGGGCCATATTCATGGAAATGGTGAATTTAAAAAGAGGAGCCGGTTTACAGACAGGCATTCATGAGTTTGGCTTAAGGATTGTTCTGTTTTCGCTTTTATGCTAAGGAAGCAAAATGAGCCAAGATCGGGAACCAAACCATTTTGCGTCACGAACGTCTTTTTGGTCTGTTTCATTTGATGTAAGTCAGCGAGGCCTCACAGAGCCTCACCTCATTTACCTGTGAAGCTTCCTGGACCTTGACCAGAAACCTCTGTACGGTTATGAGAAAGAGGCATTTTGCCCAGGGATTGCAGAGAGGAGGAGTAGTAATAATACACTAGCAAGTGATATTTAATGAATGTACTGTGCATGCAGTTTTCTTATTAAATCTTCACTATAACACTGTAAAGTGAATGCTATTAATGTCCTCACGTTTTTGGTGAGTACCCTGAGGCACAGAGAAGTTACTTGTCCGTAATCCCAAAGTTTAATAAGTGGTAGAGCTTGGGTTCAAAGCCAGGTATTTCTGATTCAGGAGCTGGGACCCAGTTAATTCATCAACTAGTACGTCTCTCGAAAAAGTGTTGGGAGGAATCCTTAGTCAGTAAACTACTTTGAGGATTAAAAGTATCTGTTATGCTATTTTATTAAATAATGTAGATGGCTAGGTTTTAGTGATGGCTTAAATAACAGGTTCTGTGAATACTTGAAAATTGTCTTCTGGTTTATTCAGCACAGAACCATGTAATTGCCCAGTGTGTTCTTGAAAATTCCCAGGAAATAGTTGTTCTTTGGGTATATCAGACATATTTTGATAAATGTCTGATTTTTATGGGATTCCCTATTGCTCACTTCTTGGGACTGAGTGAGTGTCCCCAAATCTTAAGGACTAAATAGATTAATCAAATAGCTGTGTGAACACAAGGTTTTTGATTCTTACAAATGATGTTGCCTCTTTACTCCATATGAACTCCACTTACCGGCAAAAATCTGCCACCAAAGAGTATTCTTTGCATAATAAGCAATGAAAATGTGGTATGTGCTTCATTTTTAGGAGCGGTTAGTGGTGATTTTTGTGGTGTCATGATGTTAGGTTATGTAAGAGACTAGTTTACAATTAATTGGAATTGTGATTGTTCCTGAGAAGTTGCAACGGAGTTTCCTTTAAAAACCGAAGAAACTTTTCTTGTTAAGGAGATACTTACTAGGAACAATCTTTGTGTCTTACTCTCAGAAGGAAATATCTTTTTTTTTTTGGTTGTTTGTTTAAAAGTAGTATATAAAAAAGTGTCAGGGGAAAACCCGTGAAAGAACAGAATAAATAAAAATACCTGTATTTCTATCATTCAGATATAATGGTTTCATTTTGAGGTACATATTTTCAGATGTCCTTTCTGCATCTGTACCTATAATATAAGCATTTTAATAAATGAGCTCATTAAGTTCTTATTCTATTGTAATCTTTTTTTCAATAAAAACATATTATGTGTGTTCATCTTTCTATGTGAATAAATGTAGGTCTGTATCATCGGTTACAACTATCTGGTGTTAAGGATTTTTTGTTTTAAATAATACTACAATGAAACCATGTTAAAAATATACTTATCTTTTTTTGTTTATGCGAATTACTTGTTCATATTTTTCTTGATTTGTGGGAGCTTTTTATATATAAAGCATATTAACAATTTTAATCAACTACTATAGAATTAATGATGGTTCAAAACTATTTTACATCAAAATTACGACGTTGCTCTGTTTCTTTACTACTGCACAATTGAAATCTACCTGCCGATGTGTAAACAGTGAGCTACTATATACAAGAAAATACTTTCCAGCATGAGTTTGGTTCATTATTTACATTTTATTTGAGGAGAGAAGATGCTAATAGTTATTTTGCCCCTTGTAGGATGTACAGCAACCAGAATGCACATCTTGCTCCAGTTCACTAATCAGAAGGTATCTGTTGTCATAGCGGCTCTGAACTAACCCTTAGGGTTAAACAACTGTCCATGTAGAATGAAGATAAATTCCAAAGAATGTTTATTTCAGGAATGATTTTCATCCTATAAATATTCATCGAAGGTACTGATTTTGATAGTGTGCCGAGCTCCACTGTGGGTGGATACATGGTGATAAAGGCAGAGTCTGCACCCTCAAGGAGCTTACAGATGAGCGCTGGACAGACACTTTGACATGGCGCAGCTGAACACAGGCAGGAGCTGCATCACCAGCACAAACCCAGGGACGTGGGTCTGGACAGAGACTAGTGAGGTCACCCTGGAGTATCACAGACTATCACAGCAGTTCCAGAGGATTGTAGATCTTATATGTGCCATTCTTCCTTTACCTGCTTTCAGTTCCGTGTGGCCCATTCGAAGCATGGTAGAGAATATTTGGATCACTTATTTTAAAATGGTTGTTTAGATATCTCTGTTTGAGCGGGCCAGGGAAGTTGCCTGATATAGTTTTTTCTAACTAAGAGGGCATGCATATTAAGTAACCTAAGACTACTTAAGAATAGAACTTAGAGCTATTTGTAGAGCATTTTAAATGAACAAGTTTAGAAACGTTTCTGCCAAGTTAACGGATAGTTGGTAAGAGCAGAGGTAGAAGTTAGACCCTCCTCTGTTTTATGGGGATGCTGAACCAGTAAGTGTATAATGCAAGTATTCCAAAATCTGAAAAAAAAAATTGAAATGCAAAACATCTCTTGTCCCAAGCATTTTCTCAGATAGGGGTCAAAAGCATCAGAATTCACCTCGGTGCTTTGGCGAAGAAGTTTTTTCCGCTGTAGAGGCGACGCCAGGTCTGACGGCATGAGGAAGGCTGACGAAGGCCCAGTCAGTGCTGCTGCTTGCCCGGCTCTGGGAGGGCATCTTGTGCCTTGATCACTTTCCGGGGGCACCGGAAGTGCAGGCCTAGCATACCAAGTAAGATGTGGACATCTAACTTGAATAATTCCACTGGCTCGAGCTGCTTACTAGGAAAAGTCAGAGAACCAACCCTTACCTACTTTCTGTCTTCCGCTCTTCTCACAGCCTGGCAGAGTCCCAGAATTCCCTGACGCCAGTAGTCATCCAAATGCCTCATTTTCACGAGTAAGCATTTTGGTGTTTTAAAGTCACCAGGTAGCGCATGAGCAAGGATTCAGCAACACAATGCTTAGGAAGAACATGTCCAGGAGAGTTTTCCCCTCTGGCATTTTTTTTTTTTTTTTTACTTGGGGGAGGAGAAATGTATTCACTTATTCATTCAGCAAACTTTTTTTTTTCTAGTGGTTACGTATTTTTTAAAAAATAGTTTCATTTCTATTGAGATATGATTCACTTACCATACATTTCACCTGTTCGAAATGTACAAGCTAATGGTTTTTGGTGTAACTATCAGAGAGAGTTGTGTAACTATTATCACAATCGATTTTAGAAGATTCTCATCACCTGGAAAAGTAATGCCGTACGCCTTAGCTACCATCCCCTCATCTCCCGCTCCCTCGGCCCACCCCGGGCCTAAGCAATCACTGAGCTATCTGGTCTCAGTGTTTCCCTGGCTGGGACGTTTCGTGAGAACAGAATCACACGTGTAACTCACGGTCCCTTTGCGACTGGCTTCTTCCACTCGGATGCAGGGTTTATGCGTGTGGTTGTGTGTTGCAGCTTCATTCTTTTTCCGTCCTGTCTTTTCATGGCCACTTCCTGCTTCCTGAAGGTTAGATCAGTACAGCGAGGAAAGCAGTTGTGTTAGTCTGTTCTGGGAGGAAGGAGAGTCAGGGTCAGTGGGTATCTCAGATATCTTAATAGCGAGAATGTTTTTGGCTGCAGATCCTTATCAGTTAAAAAATTGACCACTGCGTAAGTATGTATGAATGATACACCTGAACTACGTAATTATCTAATAACTTTTCATTTCAAATAAAATTAATTCTGAATTATCTTGGTCAGCTTCTCGTCAAGTCTGGTCAAGTGTCATTATGGATTTTAACTCTAATGCAAGCTCTTAAAGAGTTGGTATTGGAGACAGAATGGTTAGCTTTGCCATTTTCTTGATGTTTCTCGTGCTTGCGTTGCTGACGTTGTCCTCAATCCGGCTGGCATTCGTGACTGTCTGACGTACAGAGCAAATGGCCCCAGTGGCAATCTGTATGTATGTTAAGTATTTTTGTGAAGCTTAACATTTTTCATATATAAATGTATGTTGAAGTTGTATGTTCTTCCCGGACCCCAGCGGATAATGCCATGTATTCTTTGCATGGTACAGTATACCCACTCCTCTAGATGGATGGCTGGGGACAGCGAAACTATGTTGTTACTTGTTCCATTAAGATGCTTCTGACAGTCCGGTGTCTTTGTGTTTCATGCGAAGGTGAGACCAGCAGACTGTGCGGGATTCGTGACCATACTCCCCGTTTTGGCCAGGTGGGCTGGCTCTTTGCCACACAGGTCACTTGCAGACCGCCCACACCTGGGGCTGCCGCACGCTGGCCTGTGGGCTGAGGCTGTGACACGTCACTGAGGTTGTGGTTCACGCTGGCCGTGTGGCGTCCCTCGCTCACCCTGCCTGCGGCCCTGTCCTGCGGCAGCTGTGTGGGAATCCTGCCCCCAGATTAGACGTCTGCACCGGGGCACTTGCTGTTTTAAACCGGGGATGTGCCGCGCGTGTAAGAGATGAAACCGCTTGAAGAGAAGGGTCTGTGCTGTCTGGGGCTCAGGCTGTCGCGAGCACGTTGGAAGTTGGGCACCGTCCAAGTTCTGACGTATTCTTGTAGATCCTGACGGCAGAACGCTGCCGGTTCCCAGGGGGGTGTGCCTGATGAGAAGCTGTTCCTTGGGGTTCCGGAAGACAGGAGGGCAGTTTAAAATCGTCTCTAAATACAAGGACTGTTTCTCTAACATGTGTTTGGACCAGCTTTGTTCCTCACTGAAGAAATAACCAAAGGAAACAGGCTTACATAGTTGGAAGAATTTAGGTTGGAGGAATTACTTCAGCGGGAGGGATTAATAAACGTTGGAATGGTTTATCAAAGGAAAGCATGGAATCTGATTATTTAAAGGCTTTAAGCATAAGAGTGTGTATGTGTGAGCGACGGAAATGCCTCACCTGGAGGACCCCAGGCTTTGGGCCGTCCCTGTGACTCCCGTCCCCACCCCCTGGCCTCCCCAATGAGGCAGTTTGGCTTTCTCCTCAGTGAGGGGCACACCGACCCTTCAGGAGATTATGTTCCTTCCTGACGGGAAAAATAAATAGGCCAGCGAATAGATTACGCTGTATAATGAGTCTCCTGTGTGTCATTAGAGTGTTGTCACCTCTCTTCTCAATTGCTGGGGGGCAGCCTTGGTGGTGCGGAGCCCGCGGGCGCCGACGTCGCGTGTGCCTGGAGTTGGTCTCTGCTGAGCCACCGCGGTGTCGCTGTCCGGGCTGGGGCTGAGCAGATGCAGCTGTCTTCTCTCACACGCTGCTCAGGTGACTGAAATCCTGAGGTTCTAAACCCACGTTTCTCCGAGGAGAGGCTTGGAGAACGCTGGACTCACCGGAAGGAGTTTGGGAAAAGCCGGACGCTCGTTTGTGAGCAGGGGCAGGGCTCCTGCCGTTAGCCAAGGGCTGACTTTTCCGTGGGTCCGAGTGAGAGGCCTGGGACGCTGCCAGTGGCTCCTTTGCTTGGTTGCTTCTCTGGAGAAGGCCGATGACGGAATCCTGAAAGAAATGGTTTTTGCCAGATAATCTGAAATCAGGCTGGGGCCTTGGGATATGGAAAATGTGAGAAGCTTATTAGGAATGCAACCTAGAGAAAAATGTTTAATGACACCGGAACTTGTTTCTGGCATTTTCTGAAGATGACAAAAATGAAGGAAAGATGGCATTTTTTTTTTCCCCAAGAAAAAAAGATTGAGACTCTGAACTGTCGTTATTCATATTTTCTTGCTGAATTCCACTTTTGCAATTCTGAATTCATGCAGTTTGCGCCCTTTCCTCCAAAGCAAAACAAACAAAAACCCCTAGGAGAACAAATGTCAAAACTAAAGCTGTTTAAAGAGTTTTCTAGCTGAGCACAGTTACAGACAAATTCTTCAAAGAAAATTTACAGTCAGTACCTTAACAGCCAGGTCTGTTGGTTCAAAACCCTTTCGAACAAAGGCAGCTTTTGGTCCCTGTTTACTTGGTGTTTGAGAACTAAGAGGTTTTGTACGGAATGAAAGGAGGCAGTTAATCCTGTAGTCATTTCTTCGATGCTCGTAAGTTTTAAAACTTTGTAGACATGGAAAAGTAAACGAGTGATGCTTCATTGACTACTATCCACATAAACAATATTAAATCTTTGTGAAAATGGGGACTTTATGAAATGTAAATTGTTTTGAAGTTCTTCTGTTTTCCCACTCTTCCATGCTAAAGTCTTGTCATCTGATTACCTTTGGAGTTTCTGTGCAGAGCTATGTATATTAATTGAGGCAGACATTTTCAAAAGCAGCGATTTAAGTATTGGAATTAAAATAATCAGGTTTTCTTACCTAGGGAGTGATCACTGGACGTACATAACACCATGTGTAACACCAGAGATACAGTGTAATGATTACGGTTGACCTTGTCTTCTGTTGATTTTTAAATGCAGAAATGGAGTAATTAATTATGCAATGTACTTAATAAGTCCAAAATGCCTTAATTTATTAAAAAATCAGAAATAGTAATAATTTCACTCCTGTTTTCCATTTTAAGAAAGAACGGTGTTGATGTATTTTGGTTATTATGTTCTTAAGAATTTTTCTGCCTTGTTTGGTGGTTCCAGGGTTTGATTCAAATGTCAAGGTGTGATCCTGGCAGACTGGTTTGCGTCTGTATCGAGAGCTAAAACTGAAAGCCTCCTTTGACTCTTCTGTTCTTCCTCTCCTGTTAATAAGGAATCGTGCATTTACAATTTCCCAAATAAACCTGTGATGTATTACAAATGCAAACTTCAGCTCTGCTCAGCTGATGGAAGGGGGAAGGGGGGGCGGGGCTTGAACAGCAGCAGCGGTTCACCTTGCATCAGGTGTCTGCACGGTCTTGCGACCCAGTACGACCCAGTGCCTGTTAGAGCCCCTCTCCCAATTGGAATCACTTACCCCTTCATTTTCATTTTACCCTTTAGGCCTGAAAAAGTGTGTATTTAGCCATCAGTTCGTTTTGTGTGGTCTGAGTTATAAAATGCCCCTGCTGGTTTTTCCATATGAAAAACATGTTTTTCATTTGTGGAAACTTATATAATTTTTTTTTTCCCTGAGCTTTCTTTTGTGCTGCTTTAAATGAAAAGCAAATGTACCTCCCTCCCCTTCCTTCTTGCTTCCCCACCCCCATCTTTGCACGTTCCAATTACAGAGTTGTGAAAATAAGTCATCTTTCAGCTTTTGTTACTTTAAAACAGCTATCGGTGATGTCAGAGTCAATACTAAAAGCATTAAGAATGCTGGCAGAATGTAATGCAGCTGCAATCCAACATGATGCTGGAAATGGGGTTGAGAGCATAAAGGCTTTTCCATATTCCCAGGGCGCACAACTGCCTGCGGCCTTGGCTTTGATCTCTTCAAAGGCTGCTGCCTCCTCCTAGATGGGGAGACTTGGCTGCCACTCGCTTGCATTGAAAAAAGGCAGAGGTCTCTATTCAGGCAGAAATCAATCACTGTGCAGAAACAATTATGTGTAATTCAACCATCATGAAAACAGGACGAGATTACGGGTTTGTTACCTGAGTGACTGCGCGAGGACGGGGAGCAGAGAACACTGGAGTCCCGCTGACATGCCACCTCTCGATGACAATTATAGACATATGAATGATGCGGCGGGCGGGGGAGGCACGGTGACAAATGCCAGTCATGCTGTCCAGCAGAGCAGAAAATGAGGTTACAATTGGGAGATAATGTTTGCATATGTAACCATATTTCAGCAAGCCGAACAACTCCAGGGAACAGAACCTCAAAAACTCCAGTGACTCTTTCTGTGTGTCTGTTCTAGCATATCAATTTGGTATTAGCTTAATCAAGGGCAGAAATATTCCTAATAATTTGAGGATTATACTGAAAGAGGGGGAAAGCAAATTTAACTTTAGGTTATTACAGTTACTGATAGGAAGTGTATACTACTGCTAGCCCTGAACTCTGAAAACAACTAAGTTTCTATCCTAACAGAGAAACTTAGTGGGTCTATCTTCAAACATCTGGTTCAAGAATAACATTTTTGTTTTGAATCTGTTAATTTGTCTCAAAAAAACATAATTTTTTTTCTCATCTTGATTTAAGCCCTTTGGGGAAATTATTTTGTCAGTTGTACCATCTTCCCTTGTTTTCAAATGTTATTTTTCTAAAGCAACCTTCTGAAATGCATCGAAGTTTCCTTTCTTTGTGAATAAAAGCAAGGCTTTTTTTTTTCTGGGTAGGAAATAACTTTTTACTTTAAGTACGAGTATATTTAATCTCAGAACCCTGGCACACAAAGCTGTCAAGGCATTTATTTTTATTTTAACTTGCTCTTGACACCCAACAAAGGCTCAGGAGTAACCTCACACTTTGCTAGCTAGACCGGCTCTGGGGGGGGGGTGAAAAAAAGGCAAAGTAAGATGAAAACCTAGATGGCTGGTTATAAAATGGTATCGCGGCTGCTCAGTTTGATACCCAGGCCCGGGTTTACCTTTTATGCCGCTCCAGCTTAAACATCAGAGGCGTGAGAGCTGCTTTGAGTTACAGATCTTCAAACAATAAGTCAAAACAAAAAATCAATCCCCTCCGGTCCCTGGGTGCAGTTATCGAAAGATAAAAGAGAAAAAGAAAGTTATGCTAAGGCAGATAGAGGAAAGGAACAGCCATGCCAAGGAAACACGCAGGACAAGTGCAGAGCTGAAGTGGGCCTCGTGTGAGCCAACATCAATGCGTTTTTATCTTATCAGAAAGTTTTAGGGTTGCCAGGTCTCTTCAGACTGGATCCAGGCTGCTCCAGGGCTGCCTGGAGCATCGGCTTCAGTGAAGTTGCTTCTGCCCCACCGCCCCTGTTAAGTGTAACCACATAGGAATTAGGTTGCATTTCACTCCAGGTATAAAACTTGCCACAGACTCGAGCAGCAAATTAGGGGTTTTGATCGTCCCTCATATTTTGAATCTAAGTCAAAGAGTATGTGTGCGTTTAATGTTTATTGAAAGCTGAGATTTGCATGAAAAGTAAGGCAAATCTCTCTAGTGTGTATTCTTTCTTCAAGCCAAATTTCTAAGGAGAACTGGGAAGTCCCCATGAATTCCTTTTGAGGCAAGAAATCTGTGTTTTTCCTTTGTGTCTTGTGGGGAATGGCAGATATTTTTGGAGACGAATTTTAACTATATGAAGCATTCTGGTCAGCATTTTACTGTATGAGCCAGAATGTCTTTTTATGAATCCAAGTTATAGTTAAAAAAAAAAACTTACATTTTTAGATAGTCTTACAGAACAGTAAACCGATTGGCTCAATGATGAGCTTCCCTCAAGGTCTTTGACAAAATGGCAGCGCAGATTTGGTTCTCGTCCTTCCCTTTGGTTCCTGTTTATTTCCTTCACCGACAGAATCGTGCTCCTGAGCTCCTGCCGGCGGGGCCGGGGGAGAGGCCGGGCTCTCCCTAACCACTGCACCGCCCAGTCTGCACCCTGCCCCCGGGCTGTGCTGGAGGGGGCGCATCTCACGGCCCTTCCGCACATTAGCTTCCAGGTTTTGAGGGAGGAAGGGATCCTTAGCCTGCCATTGTAAAACTAGATGCCCTGCTATTTAAAGAAACATGTTCTATATATAAACTATGGTTAATCATTTGAGTAAAACCATCGTAACTTTCATTTGCATAGTTCAGATGACTCACTGTTTTGAAAATTAAATTAAACTCAAATGGAAAACAACCATGCACTGCTGGTTGCAACTTTTATTTCCTAGGATAGAGTTAACGAGCAGGAAAACGGCAGAGCCCTTGCCACACATCTAAGACGTAGGTTTTTTTTTTTGAACTATTAACGAATGTACTTTACTGTAAATATTGAAGCTTAGCGGCATGTGCCGTAAGCCCTGGGAGAAGCAGCGAAATGAAGATTCTTTCTAGTTTCACACAGTCAAGCTGTGGTAGGGAAATCTCAGTCTGTATTTTTAGGTCTTTGTCCTCTGACCGCCCTTGGCGCTGGGTTCAGCTAGCATTTCCACTTCAGGCCCTCTACCATTTCCTGTCCTTAATCCCTTCTTGTTGTCCTTCCAGGCTGCTTAGAGGATGTTGTTCCAAGTGGCTTCACGTTTACGTGCAAGGAAGGCGGGCAGAGGAGGAACAGGGGGCGAGGTGGTAGATGCCGGGCACCTGGGCACCACACCCCGCAGGCTCCGTTCTGTCCTCGGTGGAAGCACCTTCCAGTTCCTGACCTTCTCCGCCCTAAATGCTCAACTTTACTCTCATACAGGCAGCGGCAGCGCAAAGGGGTTGCGGGGAGAAAGGCGAGCTAGCGTCCCGTCCGTAATCATCTCTAGCAATACCCTTAACCACCCCAAATGAGCACCTGTGCTAGGTGAAAACATTCTTCCAGCCACAACATCTAATCCCTTCTTCCAGCCAGATTGCTGTTCCTACGCCCCCTTCACGTGGGAATGTATGTGCCAAGTAAACTGTCAGGCAGACTTACCTGTGTGTATGACTGTAAATACATAAACGTGTACACATTATGTATGTATATTTGTACACATAATGCAGTGTTTAAAGCTCATGAGTCAGATGCCTGTGCTTGAATCCCATCTCTAGCCCTTAATGGCCGTAGGACCTCAGGCAAGTTATGAAGCATCCTAGTCCTCACTTTCCTGATCTGTACAATGGGTGAGGCAACAAAAATGCAGAGGATACTTGACATTTGGTGCTAATAAGCGTTACCCATTATTGTTTTTGTTGGAAAAGAACAAACCTGTTCTGTACTCAAAACATTATTCGGATTTTGTTACTGACTTTTCAAGATGCGCTCTCTCATCTATTTATGCCTGTTTGATATTCGAATTTCCACCTTTGACTTGTCCCCAAAGCCCAGGATGTGGAAGGAAGTGTTGAGTCATCTCTCATCTAAACCTGTATTTCTGTTGAGGAAGCAAAAGTAGGAGATCTCGTTGTGGTAGTCCCAAGGACTGTACAGTCATGAAAGCAAATACATGGTTAATAATTTGTTAAACTCTTTGGTTTCAGTCATTTGGAATTTAGGAAAGCAAAATCATAATTCACATGTTTCCCTAGCCTTTTTAATATTAATATACTAAAGATAATTAGCTGCCTCTTTCAAAGGGAAAAAGTTTTAAAATTACATGAATTTTATATTTTGACGCATTATATTTGGCTGATAAGTTCTGTAGAACGATCTTAAGTATTAGAGAGTCTGTGTACATGTAACTCATTAGCATTTGGAATGATAAGCCATATTCAAATATTTTGACTCACAACTCAAATGTCAATTAAGGACTTAAAATTTATAACATTCAGGAATATGGTAGATGAGACAAGCAGGATTCGGGTTGATAGATTATTACAGCCCTGTGGGATGAAACCAGACTCTGGACACAAAGTGACTGACACCCCCTTCTACATTCGGGCTGTTTCTCTTCCCACCGGCACGCACAGCCTCTGAGCATCACGCCAGCAAGTCATCAGTGTGGCTTTGCTCTCCTCATATCTTCGAGAGCGTTTTTATCACTTACAAACTCCAAATTGAAAATCTAAGTTGTAGTGTGAAGAGAGTTTTATGATATTTAAAGTATTACTTGGACCTTCTATTCTAATAGGAAATTGCTAACTTCGATGATTTGTGTTATTTTGTAAAAAATGTTGAAAATAACTATTTTTAAAAATATTTTACTCTTTGCAGCTTCCAAATTCTGTACTGCTTGAAGAATAATTATAATACTTATTTAGGGGAGAAACACCAAAATATATTTTAGTTAACACTGAAATCCATTTTAAACTATTTAAAAGAAAAATACTGACTTTCTGATAAGCCAAAAAAAGGTCAGTCTGAGTTAAATAGCTTTATCCTTACCAGAAAGGACCACACAGCCTCTCAGAATCTTAAAGAAAGACCTAGAACTCTTATTGGTAGCTGTTTAATTTTTAGTGACTACTCATATGTCATAACTTCGTAAAAATTATTGGAAGTTATTTCCCTTTTTTTACCCTTGGATATTTGGAGTAGAACATTATTTTCAAAATATTACAAGCGTAGCAGGATAAATAATCACAAACATTTATGTTTTTTAAAGGGAAAAAAACACAACTTTATTAAAGGGCAAGTGACCCTAAACTATTTAATTAGACCATTCAGGCATGCTAAGAATTAAAAAGCCTGCTTTATAGGATGTGTGGGTCATAACTCTAGCTCTACAGTTACAAGACCCCTAAAAGGAAAACTTTTATCATACGCATTGCTGAGCTCTCCAGATTCGGGTGAGGTATCCAAACCTGGAATTGTTGTTATATAGCATAAGCATCTAAAATTAAAAAAAAAAAAAAAAGGGCAGTTTTAGGGTGAGAAGTATTTGAACTGGCAGTGTGTATATAGCATATATAACATATATATGTTTTTATAAAGATTAATTCTCTGATTTTAAAATACTTAGCAGAACAGCCAGTGGAACTGAAGTTTTGAACGTTTAGGGAAATATGTAGAGAGAAGGACAAAGCGGAAATGGCAGTCAGAGAGACAGGAATTTTATAAAATGCTAAACCAATACTAACTGGGAATTTTATAGGTGAGAGTTCTTCATGGAACTTGTCGTCTTTGCTTCTGTATCACAGAAAAGATGAACTGTGCTTCATGATTTAAAATTTTTAATGTGATAATCTGAACGCCTTGTTGCATTTAAGTTCAGAGTTCTTCCTTGTTTTCTTCTCTCATCTACCATGACTTGTTTGTTCTTTCTTTTTTTTTTTCGGTTATCTGAATTTTAACTCTTGAAGGATTTGCCTTTTCACGCCGGATCATCACCTTCCTGGGAGCAGTCCTGCTGCTTGCTGCCATGTAAAGCGAGACCCGTTTTTGTTCATCTGGCCTGATTGTCTAGTAAATTTTTTTTTGACTGGTTTTCTTTATGGAGGGGTAAGGAAGGAGTCACACTGCTTGATGTACACGTCACATCTGGGTAGAGTTGGGGCTGGAGGGTGTTGAAGCCAAAAAGAAAAAGTTCTTGGAGCCAGCGCCTGGGAGGAGGGCGGCAGGAATTGCAGGCTCCGGGGAGCTGCCCCCAAGGACTCCGAGTGGGTAATTGCCGGCACTACATGGCTGGAGGAGGGCTGCAAGTCTCCACTTGCCTAAAAATACCTCCCCTGCTGGCAGGCCATTGAAGTGTCACTCAGCCCGCTTACTTCCCCGGTTCCCACTGTCGGAGGCTCTCCACAGACAAAGCAGGTTGTTGTTGCCCTGGGCCCCTTCCTTCTGGCTGGGGAGGCAGCAATAACCCCCTCTCCCCGCACTCTCCTGCCATCCCGAGCCCCCGCTGGGAGGGACGGCGTTTCAGGGCGGTCACTACCAGACCAGATGGAGTTGGTCTCCATCTGCATTTGAGACAGGTGCAGTTTGCCTTCCGCGCACCCTGTTCACACTCTTCCAGGCTGAACACCCAGTCTTAGTTCTTCCAAGTCTCCTGGTTTGGGAACGTTTGCTCTTCTGATCCTCCTCCCCATTGCATTCTCTGTTTCAGCTCATTGGAAGTTTGGGTTTTGAACTGTATACTTGGTGCTTCAGATTGGGCCTGACCGCTACCGGGGCAGGGCTGATCTACACAGCCCCTCATTCTGGACATTAGAGTTCTGTTAATGCGGCCGCAGGTATTGGAGTCTTAATAGCCACCGGGGCTCAAAGTATTGTAAATTTGGGGCAACTAAAACTCCTGTCTTCATCAGACTTGTTGGTCCGTACGGACCCACAAACTTGCAACGTTTTATTGTGATCTGTGTGAAATCTCCCATTCTCAGTGCCACTTGGCCATTTTTAGCCATTTTGGGTCTTTTGGGATCCAACGAGGCTGTGTTTTTCATTCTTTCCATTTTCTTGCCATGTGGAAAACCGAAGGCAGGCATCTGCATGCTCTTTGCAGTCATTGGTTGATATGCATATAGAATTGGGGCTAAAATCAGACTTGCCCTGTGATTAACAGTCAGTCCCCTTTGGGGATTCTGGGAGTGTTCTGCTTAAACTTTGGAGTCAGATAAGAATCCTGGATCTGCCTTTGGCTTTGCTGCGTGACGTCAGCAGTTTACTAACTTCCCAGGGTCTCAGCTTCCCCATGTGTGAGATGATGTTACCTCCTGCTTGGTAGAGCTGGGTGAGGATTGGAGATCACGCGTGGAAATTGTCACGCACAGCGCCTGCCTGGGACATCGTAGTGGTCAACAAATATTAGTTGTTCTCCTCTTTTTTTTCTGTTTTGGAATCATACTGATCAAGTTTGATCCTTCATCCGTGTGCGCTGGAGCGCTTGAAATAACCACGTCTCCCACCAGCTCTACGAGACTTCCCTTTTCCAGGAGGGACTGCCGGTTCTCGTGACTGTGGCTCCTTTTCCCGGCATTATTGCACATTTGGACTTCAAATAAAGAAGCAAGACTGCGTTGTTTGAGTAGTGGAGATTCTCCATGGCCCTCTTTAGTTACACGGGTTCGTTTATCAGCTGGTAGCTTAGGAGAATGGCACCGTGAAGGGACAGTGGATGAGGGGGAAGGGAGCGTGACCCCTGTTTTCAGGCAGGTGAAGGACCACTGGTGTGGAAGGAGAAGAGCACAGACTTGTGTGTTCACTGAGGACAAAATGATACAGGTCCACAGTTCTTTATTTGTAAATTTGGAATTAAAAGATATCTGAAAGTCGATCTTTTTTTTTTGTAAATCTGGCAGCCCTAATTCACGTGAAGTTACTTGTATTCTTTATTCCACTAATTGTGAATATTCACATGCTTAACTGTAAAAATATAAATGTGGTTGATTATAGAGTGCTGCCCCGGACCTCACTGGGGGCAATATGTAATATATAGCAGTGGTCCCCAACCTTTTTGGCACCTGGGACCGTTTTCATGGAAGACAATTTTTCCTCGGACGGGTGGGGGGGTGGGATGGTTTCAGGATGATCCAAGGGCGTTATATTCACTGTCCACTTTATTTCTATTATTACACTGTAATATATAATGAAGTAATTATAGAACTCACCATAGGTTGGGGACCCCTGGTAAATAGCATGTGTGCCATTACTTTTCTAAAACCTGAAAGATTAAGTTACGAGAGAGATGGCCCCATGGTTTCAGATAAGAGATTGTGGGCTTATACCAGTGGGTAGATGGAAGTCTCAACTAGACAAATATCAGTGTAGTTGAAGGAAGACTTCCTCACACCTTTAACAGTAAAGTGAGATTGTTTTCCTGTATGGAGACATCTCAGACACAGATTATCACACATGGTGGGGGCGAGGAGGGTGCTATGAAACCATCTCTCAAGGATGTTGTCAAAGGGGGTTTATTGGGTAGGAAACTGGGCCTCTAAGGCCCCTTATAACCCTGCATTTCTTAACTGGGGAAACAGTTTTGCCAGCGCAGTGGCATGCGCCTGTAGTCCCAGATACTCAGGTGGCTGAGGCAGGAGGATCGCTTGAGGCCAGGAGTTGGAGTCCAGCCTGTGCAACATGGTGAGACCCGGTCTCTTAAAAAAGAAAAGAAAAAAGTTTGTTTAGCCCTAGGTGAATGAGCTCCCACAGAGGTTTCTCTGGGAGAATAGGCCCTGGCCTCGGCCCATTCTGAGAATTAGGCCATAAACTAAACAGGAGGAGCCTGCACTTGCTTCACATTTATTACTTGGTTGCGTCCCATGATGACAGAGGCACTGTGAAATTTAAATAAAAGCTGCGTGGCAAACTTTTAATGAGGTCAGTCTAGCCCAGTGGGACTCAGTGTGGTCCCCACATCAGCACATCCCCTGGGAGCTTCTTAGAAACGCACCTTTCCACTCCCACCCTGTGTCCCCGGAGAACTCTGCAGGTGAGGTCTAGAAACCTGTGCTGCCTCACCCTCCAGGTGGTCCTGAGGCAGGTAACTCAGGAAGCCTCAGTGACGACTTTTCATAAAAGAGACAGCTGGAGGCCGCGGTGCCTGCACTTTAGGTCTCGGCCTGAGGCTGGGAGACCAGCCCAGGCTGCTCTGTGCCAAGGTGCTGTCCTGGAGTAGCTGTAAATGAGAATCAAATCGTTGAGGTTGCCTAGAGGAGGAATAAAGAGATCTGACTGGGACAATAAGAAGGGGCTTTTTTTTTTTTAGACAGAGTCTCACTCTGTTGCCCGGGCTAGAGTGCCGTGGTGTCAGCCTAGCTCACAGCAACCTCAAACTCCTGGGCTCAAGCGATCCTCCTGCCTCAGCCTCCCGAGTAGCTGGAACTACAGGCATGTGCCACCATGCCCGGCTAGTTTTTTCTACATATTTTTAGTTGTCCAATTAATTTCTTTCTATTTTTAGTAGAGACGGGGTCTTGCTCTTGCTCAGGCTGGTCTCGAACCCCTGAGCTCAAGCAATCCTCCCACCTCGGCCTCCCAGAGCTAGGATTACAGGCGTGAGTCACCACGCCCGGCCAAGAAGGGGCTTTTTGAGAAGCATGTGCTTTAAGACAGGGGTGGATGTTAAGGGGTGCAGGATGGGACAGCCTTCCCAGCTGAGGGGAAGGAGCCTGGACCTCCCCACTGGGGCCTGCACTGTCTCTGGGAGGCTGGTGGGGAGCTGTAGGGAGAGCTAAGACAACACCATCAGCCAGCTACTTAATTGCAGTTTCCACGACACGTAGTCATGAAATCCATTGTTTCTAGACCCAAGCACCTTGCCTTGTCTGTCCTCGTTAAGGGTAGGCACATCAGTCTAGTTCTGTGACTTATTTTGGGTTCCTGAATCTGTCGACTCCACTACCTAACTGGATCGTCCTCCAAATCATCAGTAACCACCTTGGACCACCATTTGAAATCTCCCTTCAGGTTGACGTAAACCCTACCGCTGTTTCGGAGCACCGGCTGCGCTCGGAAGGAAGAGCCCCGATTGCATGTGGACGCTGTGCCCGGCCAGCGTTCCACCGAACTCACTGTTCTCCCGCACACCCGGCAGCACCGCTCGACGTTTCTTACCGGGAACTTTTTACATATTAAGCTCTTTATTATAAGATATACTTTGTACTGTATGATAAGCCGCATCAAGGCAGGATTTTGACTAGGACTTGTAGCCCGTCAAAAATGTGAAAATTTTATTTATGTTCCCAAAGAGCCCACACCTCGTAGAAGCCACTATTGTGACTCCTAGTGTATACTGCCTCATATCAGAATACTGCCGCAAAACAAAGGCTAACGGGTGGATCTTCAACAACCCCCTTTTTAGACCACATAAGCAACTCATGGAGGTTGGTTTTGTTGCTGTTGCTTGGGAGTGCAGTGTTCCCAAATGTCTTTCTTTCGGCCAAAATTATGTCTAGTGATACATGGAAGTGTATTTTTGTGGTGGTTGCTAGCACAATCGTATAGGCACTGTCTGGATACTCTCTAGTGGTTTAAGTTGAGAGAAAGTATTTCTGTAAAACCCCTTGCCCTCACCACCATTGCTACTGCTATCACCATGTAAGAGTTTAATATCGTTTGTGGCAAAAAATAGGTATACCTCATCAGTGTTCTTTGCTGGTTAGGGAAGAATCTTAAGATCTGGGAAGCAACATGGAAGGGCAAGGAAGGGAATATGTTACTTTCCTTAGTAGAAAATTAACTGGAAAGTCTTTTGGTGAGGTGTAAACAGTTAATATGATCTTAGGCTGATAACACAGCATCCTAGGACTGGCAGGTAACATAAGAGAACATTCTTGTGCCTTTAAGGACCTCAGCGGAACTGTCTAGGCAGATGGTTATCTGTCAAGCTCATAATGGCTTCATTTAAGAAGAATGGTATAAGGAATCTTAATAATTGGTTCTGGTCACCCTTCCTCTTTTTTTAACCTAAATTCCAATTGCCACTTTAAAAGTCCTTGTATGAAGGGAATGATTTGAAGGGCTATTTTAGCTTTTCCTGAAACTCAAAGGGGAAGTGTATGAAGTAGTATTTTTCTGTGAGTGATCATTGGAACTAAGGATGTCGTAGAAGAAAAGAAATGAAAAACGGATCACTAGTGAATACCTTGGTTACTGTTCACTGTGCAAATAGCATCGTTACTCATAACACAGCCTAAGAGGATCATGTTTCTTTCCTAAATAGATACCGTTTGTTATTGGTACTTCAGACACGCTAAGAAAATTGTTCAAAGAATACACAGTGTGATTCCTGAGTATAATCACAATGTAACTATAACCTAGTAAGTACCCAATATTTATGTCACATTTTTTGTGCCTAGGATTTGCAACCAAGTGTAACAAACATAAGATGAACTAAACATGTTTCTACCTTTATGAAACAATTAGAATGCTGAGGTATGACTTTTTCGTTAATAGAGAATATTTTATTGTTGGAAAGACTTACAGAAAATGAGTAGAACCACCGTAGTTTTGTTGTTTGTTTATTTATCAAATGGAACTTCCTGGCAAGGTTTTTATTTTCTACCTGGAGTTTTCTCAGAATCCAGAAAAGTGTTATTTTACTTGAATTGTTCTCTCTCTCTCCTTTTGCTTCTCCATTATTCATGAAAGACCATGTCTTTTTTTAGAACAAAGCATCCAAAATTTATGCAACCCATACATGGTTTGAGCTTCTAACTACTCCTTACAGGAAAAATCATGACTCTGAGGCTTAGCGAAACTATGATTCAGTGATATTTTTTTTCTCCTAAAATTATAATTCGCTTTGGAATTCCAGTGCTCGTGGAATGCTGGGGGTGCAGAGAGCATTCTAATTGGCCACTGGTTCTTGGGCATGGAAAGGGTTTGTATTTTTCTACTTTCTCTAGTGATTTGGTTGACTAATCTGCATTTTATAGTAGAAACAATCTGGAACTGACCAGAGAGGTCCATATAATCAGAAGGACTTTGAAGTGGCCACAGTCCTGTGGAGGTATTTAAGGAGAGTTGTTTCCCTGTCTTCCCTTAGAAAGTCAGCTTTGGTAATGGGAGGAGTTGGAGAAAGAACAGCAACAGAAGAAATGTCCTGATTCAGCTTTGAGTGGCAGGGAAAGGGGCAGTGAGGAGGAACGGGATCTATTGCACTCTCTCCAGGATTTTCCCTGCCCTTATTTTCCAAAGCGAAAGTGTCAGCCTGTGATTTAGAAAATGCTCTTTTGTTTTATCTTTGATAATGTTTATTTGATTGCTATAAACCACTTATGATGGGCATTTTTATGGACTTCTTTTCCTCTTTTTTATCTTTCTATCTGTGTTAAAGCAACAACAAAGGAAGTAAAATGAGCCATACCACCATTATAAATAACTCTATTCATTATTTACAATTTTTTCTAGTCTTTGCCCATATGTGTGTGTACTTTTTTGCATTTTTATAATCATATCTGATTAGGATTGTAACAATCAATAGGATAATACTGATTGTCCTTTTTAGAAGTATGGCTCTTGTATGTTTATATATTTATTTTCTAGTTTAAATGAACATATTTGACATTTTAGAAAAGGACTCCTGTAGAGTCAGGCTTAAAATAAGTAATCTCTTTCCAAAGGTCAAAAGAAAGTCTAATTCACAACTTTCAGTCATCAGTTTATCCTAAAAAGAAAAAAAAAAAAAAAGCCCTATCCTTTATTTATTTTTTTGCCTTGAGAATTTTTAAATCCCATCTTGTTTTTCTGCCAGTGACATTGATTTTTTTGGCTAAGCTTTTTTTTATGGAACTATTTTTTTTTTAATGACAGCTAAATAATTTTGTTAACATTGTAATCATTGACATGCAGGAGCTCTTGTTTTCATTTTCTTCATCTTTTTGTTATTTTTCTTGACTCCCAGCTTGTCTCTGTGTAGGGCAGGACTGAAGATTCTTACCAAGGTCCTGACTGCTGGTCTCTGCCTCCATTAGTAACGTTTTTTTGGTGGAGACTCCACTCCCTCCCAATAGGCAAACACTCTCACTTTTATTATATGATAGGGTTTGCATGCCCGTTTATTTCTGAGAGTCTGTTACTTTCTCCTGAGAACGGTACATAATTAATTTGCTAATTTTTTTCAATCACATTGTTGTACATATGTAAACACACGTATATAACATATAAGCAAACCTCCAGGGGCTGGAGAGTTAAGATAATAGGGCCTGGGGTACCGTAATGGCCAGTGTAGACCTTGCAGAGAAGATTTGGGGCCATGTGGAAACCTCCAGAAAAAGGGACACGAGGACAAATACCCAATCTCTGGCCTGGTCCCAAACATCGCAACTTAAATTCCCGTTCCCATCATCCACACTTTCCCACGTTACATACCCGACCATTGCATCGGTGAGTTCTCCGTGACTGCCATCTTTCTGCTGTTTATCTTCTTTAAGTCTTTGGTGTTTTGCAGTGGCAAGAGTGCTGTGATACATTTTCTGCTTAACTCAGTGAGAAATGGCTCTAACAGAAGCTTTGCTTAAGTGAGTGCGATGCGCTACAAAACCTGTCCGGGAGGCCGCCTGCTGCTCCCGTTGCGGTTTGACAGGTAGAGTTTAAGTACAAGGAGAAAAAGAGAGCATAAAATGTATGACAGCAAGATAGTGACCGTAGATCCTTCATCATCAGCGAGCCCCTGGGTTCGCGGCTGCTGCCACCCCTCCCTCCGGCTCTCGTCAGCCTGTCCCTGGAGGCTCACTGAGATTCGGCCTCAGTGGTTATACGGCAGTGTTCGCAACTTTATAGATGACGTAAGTACTTTGCAGATATTTTCATTGCTTTAGTAGACTCCCAGTTCGGAGGGCTTTTACATAACATAAGGAGCCTTCACGAGACCCAAGGAATCGACTTGTTACGTGAGAAGTCCCGAATCCGGGCACCGAGCCTCCCTGGTTTCAGCACGTGCTGTTCTCAGCCCCTGCGCCTTTGCTCACGTTGTTCTTTCTGCCAACGTGTCCCCTCCCCTCCACGGGAAACGCCTGCTCAGCTTCCAGCCCAACTCACCCAGTACCTCGCCTGAGAAGCTGCCTCCAGCCCCTAGTTGGCCTTAATTATTCCCGTAAGATTTTGTTTGTGCCTCCTATACAGCGTTTCCCACCTTGTGCTGAAAGTTGTTTGTTTACGTCTCACCCCCCTCGTTAGACTGTGCACAGATCATTAAGGACAGGGACCATCTCTGCATGACCAGCCCCTAAAATAGAGCTACACATACACCAATGAGCGAACGATGGAGTAAATGAATGGCATTTTCCACCTAATTTTTATAAAAAAGGATAAAAAATCAGGAGATGAGTATAGTAAGTCACTATTAAATTACAGTTTACCCTAAATCCTGATTTTTTTTCAATTGTGGTTTATACTACCTCTGATTTTTTGGAACATTTTTTTTTTCCTTATTTCTATCACACCTTAACTCACACAATAAAAGACACAGTAAGATCAAATTCTAACTAATCAGCTTAAGAGTCCTGGTTGGGAACTTAGATGAAAAATTTTGATTGAAGAGGTCGACAGAATTGACTAAAATAACTTCTGAACACTTACTGAAAATATCCATGATACTTTTGTTTTTCGTTATTGTCAAAAATCTTGAGCTGGCTTCTTATATACATGTGTGTAAAAAACCTTTTGCAATTCGAGAAACTTATAATTAGAGCTTTGAAGTCTTTAGTGGAAAATGGGAGAATTCTGGAACATAATTAACACCACTAGACTCAGGAACAGGACCATTTCTGGAAACAAACAACAACAAAAACATTCCGCATTCCTGTAAAGTTGTCTCACGTACATCTTAGCACTTAAACACTCTAATTAGTAGGTTATGGTTAGTTTTGTGGGTTTTGATGGTGAAAAATCTGATCAGTGTTAACACTGTGGTGATTAGTAACTTTTGAACTTAGAGTTTTAAGTAAAGCAATGTAATACATGTGAGATTACCTCATAGACAGATCACCGTGGATTTAATCGGCTTTTATGGATTGCGTGGAAGTGAAGTCTCGGGGAAGCTGTGGCCTCTTCTCCAGAAGTCAGACGACAGAGTCGCACTGTTGTATTTAAACTCTCTTTTGGGGGTCAGTTATTTCCCAAATTTGACTACTAACCTGTTCCTCAAACACATATGCTTAAAGAAAAAAAAAGATTCTAAGGTGGTGGTATGCAGCAAACAAATGATGTTTCTGGAAGACCTCAAAGTTGTAAAAATCCCACTAATATCATATAAACTATCAATAAGATGTATCTATCTGCTGAACTTTCACAAATTTTTGCTATTTTATTCAGTAAATTCTCAGACACTAAGCATTTTACCTGTAATGGTGGGAAATTGAAACATGCTAGCACATGGAAGGATATATTTAAAAGAGTTGGAGTTTACCACTGTAAATGATATTGGTGTGTTGATGTCTGAATAATGTTGAATTGATAAGCGTAGTGAATACTAGTAAGTTCAGCGCATTAGCCCAAAGAGAGATAATTGCTAGTCTGTCATGGGAAAATATGTCGGTGTGTTAGAATTCTAAGTCAGCAGGAGCTAATTCTGTATGATTAGTGTTTCAGTACAGAATTCGTTTTAGATATAACAAGTCAAGAATAATGTCTTCCACAGGTTGGTACCATTTTTGCTGCATTAAAGTATGTGGAACAGGCTGGGTGAGGTGGCTTACGCCTGTAATCCTAGCGTTCTGGGAGGTCGAGGCAGGAAAATCACTTAAACTCAGGAGTTCAAGACCAGCCTGAGCAAGAGGAAGACCCCATCTTTACAAAAATAGAAAAAAATTAGCTGGGCATGGTGGGGCTCGCCTGTAGTCCCAGCTACTGGGGAGGCTGAGGCAGGAAGATCACTTGAGCCCAGGAGTTTGAGGTTGCTGTGAGCTATGGATGATGCCACAGCACTCTAGCCAGGGCAACAGAGTGAGACCACGTCTCCAAAAAAATATAAAATAAATAAATAAAATATATGGAGCAAATATGGTGATATCTAGAAGGGAGTGTTAGAAAAGCTAAGTTTTAGTACCAGGTCAAAAAAAGTTGGACTGTACACAAATTACTTGCAGATAAAAGAATGTGGAAATCCACAAAAGCTCTGAAATCTTAAAGTGTTTTCATGATTTGTTTAGTGGTCAAAGGTGACCAAAATTGATGTGAGACTTTTTATAGCCTTTGTATTTCCCATTTAGTGTGTTTTGCTAAAGAAATGGTCATGTATCTGTTTAAGGGGTTCACACTCAGCAAACTTTGTTGGGGTTGTTATAGAATATATAGTATGCATCCTGTAATACTTTTCAGATATATTAATATTTTGAAAACTGAAAAGCATCTGGCCCCATGTTTTCCACATAACACACAGGGACCAGAACATGTGTTATTGCATGTAAATTAGAATAATAATACCATACAATTTTGCTAAGAGAAAAGTTTTTGTTATCAGACAGATCCGGGTTTGAACCTTGCCTTTGCCTCTTACTGTGTGACTGTGGGCAGGTTATATAACCTCCGAAACAGGATTGTTTGTTTTGAAAGTTTTTAACACATAGCGTGTGATAGAAAATAAGTCCTGGTACTCAATACATGGTAGCTTTGATTATCAATTTAGGGTTTAAAATTGACATTAACCATCTTGAAAATTGGTGATCTGGCATCATGGTAGATGTCATGTCCTAACCAGCAGTTCTACTGAGGTGAACTGAAAATCCAGAGATAGATTTTATACACACACACACACACTTTCTCTCACACATACGTACACACAAATATGTGTACATGTGTAACATGTACTCACAGACTTGCATACACAGACCCAATTATTTTTCCAAAATATACATATTGAATGCATCTGTGACTGACTAGAGAGTAAGGGATAGTCAGAGGCCAATAAGCAAGTGAAGTGGGACCTCGTGGTATAAATGGCCCACGGAAGCTGGCTCCTGTTGAACGTGGTGAGCCAGGCTCCGGTTTATGTCTTGTAGGGTAGGTGGGACAAAAAGTAGAATCTAAAAAACAAACATACAAGCAAACTCAACCCCAGCAGAAAGCTGGATCCAAAAGGCTGTATCCTTAGTGTAAAGGTGAACTGGAAATAAACTCACCCTCCCAGGGAACTGCAACAGAAATTTTCTGTCTCAAACACTGTCTCAGACTAGAAGAGGAAGAACGCTCTCCCGAGAACGGTACTGCAGCCGGCTGTCACACGGGTTCATGATCTGAGTGCACGTTTTCGAGCTAGACTGCAAACCTCAAGCAGAGAATTCTTATGGCAGAGACTTGGTTTGGTGGTGCTCTCAGAACATGGCAGAACAAAGACAGATCCACCCTGGAAGCGCTTGCTTTTCAATATAGGCCTCAAACGGGCACTTATTAAAAAAAAAAAAAAATCACAGCATGAAAGAAACATGGCCCCATGAGCCATACATAGTCAGCGTGTTTTCCTAACTTAATTTAGTGGCCAAAGCGGACCAATATTGATTTGAGACGTTTTATAGCCTTTGTCTTTCCCACTTAGTGTATTTTGCTAAAGGAGCCATCTGTCTAAGGGGTGCTCACTCTGCAGATTTTGCAGGGAGTGTTATAATATGTAGTATGTGTCCTGTGTGAGTATGTGTCACTTGAGTGAGACAACAGAGTCTTTAAGTCACTGTTGTCATATATATTACTATGAAGCACTTAACTAGTGCAACTGAGAAACTGAATTTTTAATTTTATTTAATTTTAATTAAATAGCCACATAGCTAATAACTGCTCTATTGGACAGTGCAGCTTTAGAAAATAGCATTATTACACACTTAGGTTTAATATGTTTAAGAAATAGATAAAGCAATTTAAAAATATGAGTAAAAGTCGAGAGACTATAAAAATGACCACACAGTGTTGAAAAATAGACAATTTCTAGAGAGGAAAAAATATAATATTTCAAATTAAAACTAACCTGGATGGGTTTGATAGCAGATTAGACTTAGCATAACTGAATTAATGAAATGGAAGTGAGATCTGAAGAAGTTATACAGACTATATACAGAGAGACAAAAGGGAAAATTATGAAAGTTAAGGTATGAAAAAAATTACATGCCAAGATCAACCAAGAATAAGATCAACCCAGAACTATGATAATATCAAAGGGAGATATATTAATACTTCTGAACTGTATGCATATATTATAGAACACAAAATATTATTATTTTGCATAATAATAACATGGCTTCAAGATCTGTAGAGGAAAAATTGATAGAACCAGAAGGAAATAAAAACAAATCTACCTTCTAGTAAGGGATTTCAACTCATCTCTATCAGTAGTTGATAAATCATCAGGATCTTCCCCACCCCTCCCCCCAAAAAAACTAATTAGGCCATAGAAGACTTAGGCAACAATTAACAAGTTTGACCAAGTGCATTATATGGATTGCTACATCCAGCAACTCCAGGATATAAAATATTGGGCCACAAGTAAAGTATTAACAAACATCAAAGGATTAGTTGTCACACAGACCATAAGAACTGGTCAGAAAACCATTAATTTAGAAGCAACTAGAAAAACCCTCTTTTATCATAAGGAAAACTGTTCTGAAGGCCTCCAAGGTCAAAGAAAATATACAGGACTGAACGGTAATACAAAGTTTACATAGCAGAACCAGTGATGTAGGGCCAAAGAGTACTTAGAGGCAAAGTGATAGCCTTGTGCTTATAATAGTAAACAAGAAAGACTAAAAGGTG
The DNA here is from genome assembly GCA_963575035.1 of Avahi laniger. Lineage (NCBI taxonomy): Eukaryota > Metazoa > Chordata > Mammalia > Primates > Indriidae > Avahi > Avahi laniger. Next base: position 91,525 of record CAUYSK010128298.1, read on the forward strand.
CAGTAAAAGTGATGGATTGAGGAAAATGATTGAGGCACAAGGAATGATCATGGCACAGTGCAGGCAGGAGGTTACTGTCCTTTGTTGCTAACAGTCATTAGCCCCTTTATTTTGGGGGCACCCTCGTAACTTTATTAGAAGTCAGTTTTCAAGATCTTGGACAGAAAATGTTACCCAGGTTATTGGCAACAGCTGGTCTAGTGGGTAAGAAAAAGGAAGTGACGGCTCTGTAATGCCCAAAATACTAGGGCAGGATTGGCTTGTGCTTTGGTGTCTCTGTTCTTCCTCAAGAGTTAAAAAAAAAAAAAAAAAAAAAATCCAGCTCTTTTAGTTGAGTGGATCAGTATCAGCATGTTTGGTTTAGCAACAAGATTCTCAAAAGAGTGATCTCTGAACCCCTGCGGTCCCTGAGACATTTTCAGGGGGTCCATGAGAATAAAACGCTTTTCATGATAATACTGAATTTTTTTTTTTTTTTTTTTGCCATTTTTACCGCGTTGACATTTGCACTGGTGGTATGAAAGCAATAGTGGAAAACTGCTGGTGACTTAGCACAAATCATGACATTGGCAGGAACCGTCCTAGGAGTATTCTTTACCACTCTTGGTTAAAACAAAATGCTAGTGTCACACAGCAAAGCAGTAAAAGTTATTAATTTTATTAAACCTACACCCTTGAGTGCATGTCTTTTTAATAGTCTAGCGATGAAATGGGAAGTACACAGAGTACATTTTGCAGTGCAGTGACGTGCTGTGGTTGTCTTGAGGAAAACACCAGTGTGATTGAGTTTTCAGTTTGCAAAATGATTAACAGATCATCTGTGGCTATTCAGACTTGATTATTTGGTAGACTTGAAAAATTATTATCAAGGATAAAATTCCAGCTCTCAAGCACAAATTAAAATTTCGGAAATGTTGTATTCCTCAACACAAACCTGACAACTCTCCTGTCTGTAAAGACTGTTCTGATGAGATGGGTGGTGATATCGACAAATGAGATTTGATATTGTATAATGAAATGTGTCAACATCTGGAAGATCTGCAGTATTCTTCAGATGATCAGTGTTTGTTAAAAAAAAATCATACATGGTTGAGAGACCCATTCAAAGTGCAGGACAGACTGATGGATTTTAATGTAACAGAGTAGTTAAAAGTTCCCTGGTACGGTTTTGGATTCTATATTGCAGCTAATCTTTAAACAATTAGCGCTTTGTCCAGTGTGATATGAAAGAGTAATATTCGTAATTATCTTACAAAGCTATTAAAACAATTCACCTGTTTCCAATTCCGTATCCATGTGAGGCCAGATTTTCTGTATAAACTTTGCAACTGATTTTTGTGCAGAAGCAGATAAGAGAATCTAGTTGTCTTTTATTGAGCCAGATATTAAAGAGATTTTCAAAAATAAAAAACGGTGCCATTCTCCCTAAAAAAATCATTACGCTCACATGTAGCAAATTTAAATAAATTGTTGTTTTAAAGCAAATCAATCCTTATTTCAAAAGTTTCTCAGTTTTAATTTCTAATATGGTAAATATTGATAGATTATAATCCACATAAACAAGCTCTTTTGGGGTCCTCAGTAATTTTTAAAGCGTATAAAGGGATCCGAAAACCAAAAAGTTTGAGAACCACTAGTTTAGTGAGTCAAATTTTTAGACTCTTCTAGATAGGAAAGACTTGAGGCTACCAAATGCACGGATTTATGTTTCTTTTTGTAATAAAGGCTAATTAGTGATGAGCCACATCATTCAACATAGTCCTCAACAGGCCACGTCCTGGGATGGCCACAGGCACACTAAAAACCCCGACTCCAGCACCATGGAATTCTCCCACGTAACAAGAACACTTGTGCCCTCTAATATTTTGAAATAAAAATTTTTTTGAAAGCCCTAATGACCTTTTATTGAGGTTTTTTTTAAAGTGTAGTGATTCTGTCATTTTGTACATGACTATAATATTCTTAAATGACACTTTGAGCATAGTAAATCTGAACCTTATTAATATATTTAAAGTTGATTCAGAAATTTCCTCTGTGAAGATTTATAATGAGAATTAGTCACATCCTTAGCTTCTACTCAATTAACAAAACTTCAATATGGGCCGGGCGCGTTGGCTCACGCCTGTAATCCTAGCACTCTGGGGGGCGGAGGCGGGCGGATCGTTTGAGCTCAGGAGTGTGAGACCAGCCTGAGCAAGACCGAGACCCCGTCTCTACTAAAAATAGAAAGAACAACTAAAAATAGAAAAAATTAGCCGGGCATGGTGGTGCATGCCTGTAGTCCCAGCTTCGTGGGAGGCTGAGGCAGGAGGATTGCTTGAGCCCAGGGGTTTGAGGTTGCTGTGAGCTAGACTGACGCCACGGCACTCACTCTAGCCCGGGCAACAGAGTGAGACTCTGTCTCAAAAAAAAAACAAACAAACAAACAAAACTTCAGTACATACATTCAAAGGATATCAGGAATAGAAATAATCTATCCTAGAATCAGAGAAAGGTTGACTAAATAAAGGAAGGGGAAAAAAAGAAATTATTCTAAAAATGAAAGGAACAAAGAAAATGTCCCCATTTTAACAGAAAACAAAGACAAATGATTTAGAACCCAAAGACCTGCCTTTTTTCTCAGTGCGATTTTCCATACCCTGATGTTGAGCTCTTCCCTTTATGTGGGAGTTGGCCTTTACGGCTGCACACAAGGCCGTGATCACAACCTTTCCTTTCGGCCTTTAGACCTCAGAATGCCACAAAACACCATTATGAGAAATGAGAGCGAGAAACAAAGAAAAATCATCTTAACATGTGTCCATATAATATTCCAGAAAGTAAAAAATATCGTTAATACTACTAAGCCCACTTTTAAGCAGAATTTACATCTATAACTTGTATAGTTGACCTGCTCTAAAGGCACATAAATTTTTTTTTAAAAATTCCTTTTAAAAAATTTTATTTTTATGAGGTTTTTTTTTTGTTGTTGTAAGTTACTTGAATATATTTGATCACAAACCACATGCTGTCGAGTATAGCTCCCTCACAAGAAAGGATGCATAGCTGTGGTATGTACACAAAAAATCCCTGCTTGGAACAAAGTTACGAAGTTTTACTCCAACCAAAAAGAAGTTTAAGAATAGATTAGGCTGGGCGCGGTGGCTCACGCCTGT
>CAUYSK010128299.1:0-28300 GCA_963575035.1 Avahi laniger
CTGATCAATTGTTGAACAAGCTTCATCTCTGGTGAAGAGTGAAAAACATAAATTCCCAGGTGTAAGGTAGCTGACAGAGTTTCTCAGAGGCTGAGAGATAGCATGAACACCCTGACCCTGTTCTTTATTTCTTACCCCAAAAGGCATCTGGAGTCTTGATAATGATTACATAGGATTACATATATAGAACAGCAGAACTTCTCACAAAAATGTCTACTTAGACTGTGGGGAGAAAAGAGTTAAAAAGTACACACCGTTGTTTTGATTGATGCCTGCACTAAAAATTAATTGACCTCTATTGTAAAAGCCTTGGCTCTAATCCTGTTTAATTATAACTGTCTTGGGAAGGGGTGCTCAGAAAGTTTTGTTTCAAGCTGTTCCTATGTCCATTGAGATTAGGTCTTAAAATAAATCTAGAGGTGTACATTCTGGGAAGTCAGAGGTTGTGCCCAAATAAAAGCTGGTAGTCGCTAAGCAGACTTAGCATCTCAGAAACATCAGGATTAACACATGAGGCTATTATCCAGACACAGACAGGATCTTACTTAGCCATCATGTAGACAAGTTTTCTGACTGTCTCTGGTCATGATTTGGCATAGTCTATCAGTAAACTTGCTCCCTATGATTAAACCTTCTTTCCTCTAAGTCTCAACTCCTAACGCTTTACTTGCCACCTTTGTTTGCTCAACTTACATTTATTCTAACACAGACAGGCATTTTGCTAAAATTTTGATACATGGATGAATAAAACATACACTCCTAAACTTAAAGGAGTCACTCCTTTATTTGGGGGAAACACATGACTATAATATCATGAATTTTGCTATGATGACTTCAGTTCACAAAGGAAGGGCTGCTAAACTCAACTGGAAAATTTTGGAAAGGACATGATACCTTAAAGAATGTGTAAAGGATGCTTGCTTATAAGAAATAAGAACATATGTTCTACAGTGAAGAAGCAATGCATGCAAATATATATGGAAACAAGAGAACAAAGTGCATTTTAAAAAATGTTAACTACTATTTTTGAGGAAGAATATGGAATTTGAGTGGGAAGTAAGAGGCAAAGTAGGTGACTGCCTACAAAGAAATCAGAAGATGAAATTTCATTTCATCCTAAGATAAACTGGAAGCTAAAAAAGAATTTTGATTTTAAGTAATGGAGTATCATAATCATTCTACCAGAGTTGTAAAGATTGAAGTGGACATACAAGTCCACACTGGAGTGAACAAGTTCACTAGCAATCATAAAAAGGCGAATTAAAACAATGTGATATGACTTTTGCTAATTAGATAAAGAAAGGAAATTTGTAGAGAAAATCTCCTAAAAATTTAGTATTTAAGCATATGCTGTATTAAAAAAGTATGCTAAATTTCTATGATGATCTCTGTGTCATTATCTGTCACTGACTAATCTTAGGATGTTGCTACAAATTTCCATAACCATCTTCTAAACTACAGGCTCAATATAAACTGCCACTATTTGGGACTAGCATTTCTATTTCTCTAGGTGGATTTTTTTGTTTTAAGATTATGCTTATATTTATAATAAGGACACAATTTGGTCTTTCTTGTCCAGCCATACCTTGATGGAAGATGTTTCTGAAGCAGTGAATGGGGCTAATAAAGCAGTTGTGAAGAAGCAAGAAAGGTCATTACCAAGTATCTATTGAGATCAAGAGGTATAGGTTTTTTATTAACTCATAAAAATTATTTCACATTTTAAACTTGTCATGCATAAACTGACAATTATAAATAGTATCTATATCATATAATTACATGTGATGGTAATGGGGTAAATATGTAAAATTCCCAATGTGCAAAGTAAACATTCAGTGAATGTCATTCCTTAATATTATGTGATCATTAGACAGTTGCTAACTCAAGGTAAAAGGTAAGGTAGATAGAAGATACAAGTAGAGTATAAAATTCAAAAATTATCCAATCAAGTATTTAATTTAGTGGCTCTAGGCAGAGGTTCAAATGGAACATGATCTAAGGTTGACATTGAAACAGGCTAAGAAAAAAGAAGATAAAAGTTAGTGAAGAGAGTTAATTCAGAAGCTAAATCCAGGAAGAATAGGCAATCCTTTTATTTTTTGCTAGGCATACTCTACTCGACTGGAGCTGAGCCCATGAATGGATCAACACAAGCTAGTCAAGTTCATATTAGAATCTTAAAAGTGATCCTCAAATATTTCAAATCACACATAGAAACAGAATGAAAGTATCTACTGTTCAGCTGGGAGACAGTCATATGGCTCTGAATCATCTTCCTTAATAAGGGATTAACTCAGAAAATATCCTTATCTGTCTCGATCATCTCCATGAACTTTGTCCTGAGGAAACAGATGGAAATCACCGCTTTTGTAAATCCCATAATTTTTGTTATTTTGGGTATCTGTGTCCCTATCACAGTACTCTCCAAGTAAAGTTTTGGGAAATAATTAGCTGCTACAAATGTGCTTTGTGTGAATACTTTATTGGAAAATCAATTTTGCTTACAAAATACTTAATTCCAAAATTATCTTCAGTCTGCAACTTTCTGGCTAAAATACTAAATAATGAATATCAGGCATCTTTAAAAGGAAGAATAAAATTCAATAAGAAATAAAAACTGTAGCATATCCTCCAATGTTCTTTGGTTAATATAACTTACTGAGCATATTATCACTCACTTTCATTCTCTCACAATATTGCTTAGGAGTGATTCATAATATCAAAGGTAGGACTCTAAGGGGGCCATATCGGAATCATTTGGTGGGCCTTTTCAAATGTCATAAGCTTCCACAACTTATTTTCTCCACCTCCTTTTCAGGACTTTTATACCTCTCTTTCACTGAAAGACCCTGTCTTTGTGAGCCACTGTTACTAATATTAATGAACCATCATTTTGGTTTGCTAAAAGAGGAAAAAACAAACAACAACAACAATAACAAAAAGCCAAAATGAAACTCGAGACCCAGGGGCAGTGTGGTATTTAGAAAAACTGTGAAGTCTGACCCAAACCCAAACCTGTAGGCAATACTTGGCGTGCTATTACTTAGCTTCTCAGAGTCTTAATTTCCCCATGAATAAAAGGGGAATAATAACTGTGTTACAAATAGTTATTTAGATATTAGATATTATTATTTGGAGTTGATTTGCCCTTATAACATAGAAGAAAGAGCATAAGGCTCTAATGTCCCGTTTCTGACTTCTTTTTACCCATTCAGTTTTGCATAATACTTCTAAGCTTTGAGTTAAAATTTTATCTACTATAAAACAGAAAGGGCATGTCTCTCCTGCTTATTCCACAGAGATGCAGTAGGTTCCCAATGAGCTGGAGTATGCAATGAACTTTTTAATATTGTAATAAAATGTTTACCATAAAATTATTGTGCAAGTTTTAACTGAAAGTCAGTTTGAACTGTAGATGATTGATTTTCTTCTCATAGTAATCCTTTGAAAAATAAATTTTTTATATTTTTTCAGAAAAGAATGTTCTTTTCAGGCATTCAGAGACAAGCACCTAAAAATAATAGCTAGAGAGGTGAGGGAAACCAAGAGATAATCTCTGGAACACTGGATAGTGACAGGTATTCAGGCAGACTTCTATCAGTTCATTGTTTTTGCTTATATGGTGTGACAGATTTTATGTAATTATACATGCAAAGAATATTCAGACTTCATTATCAACTCACAGATTGTCATGGTGAATGCAGAGCCCATCGCATCCAATGACAGGTCTTCTGTGACATGTTGATAAAATGTATGGCTTACAGGCAATGACCTAGGAGCCCAGACCTGCCCACACTCCTGCCCCACTCCTATCATTAAATTACTTCTACACATTTAATAATTTTTTTCTAAAGTGCTATGTAATTACATTGCTTAAACCTGACTTCATCAAAAATTATTTACCCTAATTAAAATATTTCCAGTGCATTTATTTTTTGTGGTTCAAAATGAATATTCTATTTTGCATTTCAGTGAATTCTCTAACAAAAATCAGTCTCTTTATTTTTCTAAATTAGCCAAGAATTGCTTTGTAAATCAAATGTAACCTAAGTTACATATCATTTTCTGTAAGTATTCTGATATGTAATTGCTTGACTTTCCCTGGATTTATTTAAAAAATAGTTCTTTTCAAAATATATATTAAAGAAGAGATTACTACTATTATTAAGGCATATTAAATGTAGAGAAAAAGTTGCTGAAGTAAGCTTGGAAAATAATTTTACCCGACAACTGAGTGAGTGTTTTAGCTGTTTGCACAGTAATCCATTTGCTGGGGACAAATAAAGTTGGATTAGTTGAGGTAATCAATATAAGGAATGGGGCCTCATGTTCAAAGAGCTTCCGACTGCTGGCTAAGCCAATGTCTGAAATATTTATATCACTAGGCAACTGATCCTTTTGCTGCTAGTACTTGTTAGTTATTATTTATTTTGAATGACCATTTCCTCATAGAAATTCTTGAAATATCCACTGCTTTCTTTAGGATTTCTGGTCCACTGTCACAATAAATGGCTTTATCAATTGTTTTATTTACATTAAGATCTTCAAAGTGTTGGATGCTATTTGTTAAACATTTTTGTTCACTTAAGTATATAAAATCACACCTGTATATTTCAGGTTTTACAACTTTTGCCAATCATCTATTTAATCTAATCACAATTATCAACTGTTATGTAGTATTAGTTCTTTATGTTTAATAAGGATCAATAACTAGTCCATTTAACCATATATCAAAAAATTTAATAAAATAAAATTATTGAATCCAAATCACCAAATATTCTACATTTGAAAATTATGCTTATTCTATCTTTTTTTCATTCTTAACTTGTTCATACATTTTTCTTCATTTCTCCACAGATTTTTATGTTAGCAGCATTTGGAAAAAAAGTTTTTCTGTAAATCATAAGTTAAATGGGCACATGTTGAAATTTTCATGCACATAATTTCCTTGGGAATGCACAATAACTTTTTATATTCCTATGTGGAAGCACAGGGAGAGAAGGAGAGAGAGAATTTACATGCGTATGCACGTGTGCGTGTAACAGTGGGATTTCAGTTTTTGGTAATATGCAGAAAGAGGACAGTTATTAGTTTGTCAGATTTCTGACATGAGAAATCAAAGTGAATCACAAATAACAAGTTACTTCATTCGAAGAGGATGTATAAAAACTTTGTTTGAGAAAAGTCAACAAACACAAATAGTTACTACCGATTAGCATAAATCAGATAGCTTTCGAGATATTTTTAACAGACACTACAATCAATAAACTTAACAATTATCAACTCTGTTTCTTGCTTTTTTTTTTTTTTTTGAGACAGAGTCTCACTCTTTTGCCTGGGCTAGAGTGAGTGCCGTGGTGTTAGCCTAGCTCACAGCAATCTCAAACTCGTGGGCTCAAGTGATACTTCTGCCTCAGCCTCCTGAGTAGCTGGGACTATAGGCATGTGCCACCATGCCCGGCTAATTTTTTTCTATATATTTTTAGTTGGCCAATTAATTTCTTTCTAATTTTTAGTAGAGGTGGGATCTCACTCTTGCTCAGGCTGATCTCAAACTCGAGCTCAAACAATCCACCCGCCTTGGCCTCCCAGAGTGCTAGGATTGCAGGTGTGAGCCACCGTGCCCTGCCTGTTTCTTGGTTTTTAAAAAAGATCTCACCTTTGCTATCATGTTGTGAGCTACCACTCTGTGAAAAATCACAATTCCCAGCGAGGTGACATTATAATAAGCATTAAAGAAAGAATTACAATTAACTCTATAATTCACTAGTTGCATAAATAGAGAAACTATATGCATATGTGTTTGTATATGTAAAACATGTAGTGAATACAGTCAAGTGCATTCATATTTACATATATAGCTTTCTAACAGACATAAATTTTGTTAGAAATCTGAAAATCCAGCCTACTGATCTGTAAGTGAAATTATTAAAGGGTGACATATAATATTGAATTGAAACACTCACTGTGGAAAGATTGAAGAATATTGATTGTCCATTCATCTGTTAATCTTCCTGCTTTTGTTATCTGGATACATTTGAGTTGATTTGAAGATTCTCTTGATTCAATCCAACAAATCATATCTTCATTATAAATAAAATCCAGAGTATGAATTTCATTTCCACTGACTGAGCTCAAGGTTGCCATTTTACTTCCGTTAAGATAAAAAATCTCAATTGTTTCAAAATTTGCAATTAACAGCATAGGTGGCCTATCTGTAGGTTCTGGAATAAAAGAAAAAGGGAGAACTGAGTTCAATAAGAGAGTCATTTTTTTTTAAAGTTTTGCATTATTTGTTAAAAAGTTATCTTTATACTTTTAATGCATCATTAAAATAAAAAAATTGCTTGTAAAATACTTTAAAAAACCACATATATGCTGCACTATTTAAGCTCACTTCTCTGTAGAAAACGTATTCTACTGAACATTTATTTGTATTTCTTATTTCCTTAGTCATAACGTATTGTCCAAATATGAGGACAATGCCATTTACTTCCATTGCTGGTAAATAAAGGAAGTGCTGTGAGTTGATTTTCTAGCAATGATGATGAATATGGACTGACTTCCCTATACAGTTTTGCAGGCTTCCCTTGTGAGTAAGGGCATGCTTTTCTGAGTTGAATGATTAAGGTCAGAAATAGATTCTCTGGAGCAGAACATGCAAAGCTCATAGGCTCATACAAACAGTGCACCTGTGACTTTGGCCTCATTGGCTTCTTGACTGACCCCAAGAGCCAAAGAATCACACATTTTCTTAGTGACTAGATTATGATTACTGAGCCACGTCCTTTCATACCCCTTCCCTATAGTCAGGAAAATAAGAGTCTTGATGTAAAAGGAACTTGTTCAATACCACTTTTTTGAACAATGCTGCTTTCCTGGCGTTAGAACTGATGAGCTTTTTTATGAACATATACTAACTTCCCAGATTTTCAACAGAATATTTAAAAGTAACAGTAAAATCCCATATAAAAATTAGTGTTGAGAGAGTATAGCTATACAATCACATTCAGAATAGCTTTTCTGCTAATTAGGGAATATGACATATTTGGAAATGTTCAGCTCTTCTTTTTTTTTTTCATGAACCATATCCAATGCATCAATAAATCCCTTTGAATATAACGTCAAACATAACAGGATCCTACCACTTCTCAGTAACGACTGCAACTATCCTGTCCCAAGCTGCTGTCATCTCTCACCTGAATTGTTCCAGTAGCCTTCTTATTGGTTTTTATTCAATCCCTCAAAGGGCTCCCATCCCAATCAAAGCAAAAGTCAAAGCTTTTATAATGATCTATAAAACTCTACCTGATCTGTATATTCATTACCTCTTTAACTTTATTTCCTTCATCTCCTTACTACTCTCACCCTTTTCATCTCGCTCCAGACTGGCTGGACTTACTGTTGTTCCTGGAACGAGCCAGGCAAGGTGCCACCTCAGAGGCTCTACCCTCTTCTTAGAATAATTATTCCCCAATTATCAGAATGGCTGACTTGCTCACCTCCTCTAGGTCATTATTCAAATGTCTTCTTTCTAATGAGGAGTTCTCTTACTCCTTTATCTTCTAAAAATTTCAGTCTCTACAGTTTTTATACACCTTTACTGTTTTGTTTCTCACTTATCACCTCTAAATATAGTATACATTTTATTTATTTTTCTGATTATCTACTTCTGCTGTTGTATCTCTAGCATCTAGAAAAAAGCCTAGAATTTGGTAGTCATTCAACATAAATTTTCTGAGTAAGCGAAAAGAACAAATGGATCTCTTACATAGTAGGATTCTTTAGAAACATTCTGTGAAATGTAAAGAAATAATTTGGGTTTTTTTTTAACCTATGAAGGGAATCTAGAGAATGGATGACTATTCCAAAAATTTCATAAACATTATTTGATCATTCTGTAAGGAACTGACGGTGAGCATTTTAAAGGTAGGAGAAAAGCAAATGCATATATTATGACCAAATATAATTAAAGAAGTATAAAGTTTTGAAGCAGTATTATTTAGTGGTCTATGGTTTCTAGCAGGGGTAGTGATATTAGGCTCCTTGTGTTTCTTTCAGATAGAAGAGCCCTCCGATGAAGATGATTTGGGGTCTTCCCTCATAGGCTTAAAATGTAAACTCCATGCTAATGCATTTGAGTTTTTGCTCCCTAAGCAATTCTCTCAATCAAGTCACAGAATTCCTCTCTGCCTTCAAAAAGATATTAAATATTTTTAACTTAATAAAAACAACAAAAACCAGCAAAACAAATAAAAATAAACAAAAAAGTGTCTACATGAAATAATAAAACTAAGTGGCCCAACAGTTTCTTTCCAATGGAGACAATAGATTTATCTTGGACTCCCTGAGTATAAACCAACAACGAAAAGTATCAAAAATGTTTAGAACATTTCTACAGCAAATAGCTCTTCTAAAACATCCATACAAATGTGAATCATCTCTGCTTTGCATAACCTTGTCAATTGACCACATCTGAGCCTGGTTAGCTAGTTGACTTCTCTGCTAATCTCTTCAATCTGTCTTGAACTTATTTCACTTGCCCTTGCCACTCTTTAATTTGGGGGTCCAGACTTGGTCTCTTTTCTATAGTCTTAGTTCTGTCATTTTTCACTTGACCTTGGCACTCCTGAAATCTGTTGGATCATAAATTTCTCAGGTTATAGAGAGATCTTAGGTGGCTGTGTTATCAGGTTAACAAAGATGTGCTGACACTAATGTCAGTGCTTACTGTCTTCCTTTGACAACTGAAATGACCTTTAGTGAAATAGCCTTTCACTCAAAATGAGCCACTGTTGAAAGCTTCCTGGCTGCAAAACTTTATGCAAAGGCCAGACTTAGACAACTATTTTCTTAGCTAGGTACTAGTCAGTAAATTTAAGTATATCATAAACATTCTTTGGAGAGAAGCTAAGACATGAAAGAGCACTAAGATTCCCCTGAGAAATTAAGATGAAAATGGGTCAATGGTCAACACAGGCAATGTTTATTTGACACAATTAATCAATTTATTTGATTGTTTTAGCTGCGTCTTGAGTGGCTCAGTTAATTGTTTTAATGAAAAACATATGAGCCACTAATTTTAAAACCTCAGATAAACAGAAAACCAGTAAAGAGATAGTCAGATGCTTCATAATCCAACAGGGCTTGATTTAATAATGGTGACTTTAAAAGTACAAAAAACATACATATTGGAGGAAGCATCCTTATGAAGTAAGTTATGAAGTGTTTTAATTAAGTAATAGTCATGTATCTCTGCTAATTATTAACTGTTGTTTCCCTTTTAGACAAATAAACATAAAGTGAAGTATGGAGGAGGGAAGCCATTGAAACACAAGAACCCACAGAAATCACCAGGGTCAAAGGATACACATCTTTTAGTGTACTTCATAATGAAAGCTGGCATAGCCTTGACAAAGATTGTAATCTGTCTCTTCCTACATTGCATCTGATCTCTATTGCTCACCTTTACCTCACGTTTTCACATGCCAATTGAAGAGCGCCGATAGCTGGCAGAATAAGGATAAAAGATTGACTAGAATAAACGTGATGTGAAGTTCTTACTGGATGTCCTCCTTCAAGCCAATGGACAGGTTTACCAGAGGAACAGTTGAAAAGTACATTAGATGACTTCAGTCAAAAGGATACCTACGTCAACACTTGGTGAGAGGTAATGAACGTTAACCTTTCATATAGAAAAGGCTGAAACATACGAAAGCACACAGCATTTTAACTTAGAAAACCAAGACTTAGATTGAACAAACCTCCATAACAGGCCATCAGTTGACTCAGGATGGAGGAGGAAAATTGTCCTCATACTCCTCACCATTCCTCATATGTTGACATTATTAAAAATGTTTTCTCTCTCCAAACAGTGAGAGAGATGTGTATTTGTACACTGTATGATCAAAAAGTGATTTGATTTTTTTCCAATTATATGTGTTATATTAATCAGTGCTATAATCTTTGAAGACTGGTTCTATAATTGTGAACTGAGAAGAGAAACTTGGAAACATAAAAATGCTCATTTTATCATATTCATAAAAATATCTATTTAAACTCCAAGCCATTACAACTATGTCCTTGCTAATATATCTTTATTTTTTCACAGTAAGGAATATAATAAAAGTATATTTATATACTTATAATATTATGATGCTGACATATAATTGATGCTAAATAAATGTTTTCAGTGTGAATAAAAACTTACATTTTGAGGATTCATTTAAACCTCCTGTTCTTCCATTCAATTATAAGAATATTGATTTAGCATTAATATTTTCCTTTTAAGTGATTTGAGTAATAGATTGAGATACTCACAAATCAATATATACCTAAAAATATATATGTATATAATACATGCATGTATAAATGTATATCATCTACTTATACTGTATTCTGATTTCCCTTAATTAAACCTGTAATTGTGAGCAATTATCTCCACTGAATGAAGTTTAGTAAGTGCACCTCCATATTTATGAACTTAAAGTAATTGAAAGAGGAATTTTTAAAATTTTACTTTTATTTTATCATAAACAAATTATATAAAAGCTATAAAAATAAGAAAAATGGGCATAAGGTTATAAATGACAAGTTAAAAATGCTAACAACTTATAATCAAAAATCATACAAACCCACATAGGAAGGGAAATATTTCTGTATGAAAGAAAATGCAGAGAAATCTGTATAGAAACTAAAGAGTTTTTAAAAAAAATCTAAAATTATGGAAAGAACAGAAAACTTTGAATATGTAATATTAGGATAAAATGATTGAGTTTAAAAAAGAGAGAGGTGATATTACAGTATTCAAAATAATATAACATATTATAGATCAAAATCAACCGAACCAACTAAAAATGTGGATCAAGTTAATATTATATAAGTGAAAAAAGATATAGCACTGATTTTTTTTCTTTTCTAAAACATAATGGTTGAATTGATTTTGTCTTGTTTTCATTGTTTGACTGTTTTTTTAGTGGAAAAAGATTTCTTTACTGTAATGAATGATATTCAGAATTAGAACATATTGTTATATATCGTGAGAAATTATTTTGTCACATTTGATCTACAATAAAAAAATAATAAAAATAATGTGAATCAAATGTGAAAAATTAAAAATTCATTAAAAATAGTATTAGACTTCAGAAGAAAATATGTAGTGCTACAACTATGATATAATTTACTTAGCACTACCATTTATCATCACAATGTATTTATGCTGTGCTATTCTTTGATTAGATAAACATATTTAATTTTTTTGCCTAGTATTTATAGATCTCATGCATTTAACTGGGACCTGAAAGATATAAGTAAGACAATCTGCCTTCAAGAAAGATTTAATCTACTAATAGTAGAAAGATTAAGGTATATCTATGAAGATCTACATTTTTATAATCAAGTGTGGTATATTTCATAAAAAATATAGTTTCATTGAGAATGGTTAGATATATCTTTAGTGAATTCAAAAGTTCCCTGATGATAATGGCATTTGATCTCAGCCTTCCCTTAATGGAAGAACAGAAATTCAACATGCAGAAATGAAAAGTAGGAAGTCAGGTGAGAGAAATAGCTTTGATAAAAGTACAGATGTGTAAAAGACTAGAATATGTTGGGGAGATACTGACTTACGTTTTTCAGTTTTATATAAGGTATAACTGAAGTATTTCTACCAGTTATACAATGCAACAATAGTTGCATTTTCTGAATATATTTTAGAAGCCAGACACTGTAATATATGGTTCACATTTATTAGTTTATTGTATACTCACGACATCCCTATGAATCAGATGCTAATGTTAACCATATTTTACAGATTAGGAAACTGAGATATGTGGAAGTTAAAAGTTTCTTGAGATCCTATATTAATAGCTACCAAGTAAAAAGAACTGGGTTAAAACTCATAAAACTGTATAGTAGCCGAGGAAGTAGGTTAAGGACAAATTGCACACATTATTGAATGTGAAAATAAACTTATTTTTAAATTTCAGGTGCAATGGGAAGACAGTGTTGATTTTAGAAATAGAACATAATGTGATCAAAACTACTTTAAGAAGATGAAGTCAGAAATAATATATAGGGTACTATATACATGAGTAGAATATAATGAGAAAGATAAATTTCCTATTTAGCTTTCTAAATTGTCTGTTTTTGCTTTTCCTTTTGTTTCAAACTTATTTATTTGGATTGACATAAATTTGTATGTATTTACTGTGTGCAAAATGATATTTTGAAGTATATATATACATTGTGAAATAGTTAAACCTAGCTGATTAATATATGCATTACCTCACATAGTTATCATTTTTGTGGTGGGAACACTTAATATCCACTCTCTTAGCATTATGTTAAATGAAATAAGCCAGGCACAGAAAGACAAATACCACATGATCTCACTTATATGTGGATCTAAAAAAGTTGATCTCATAAAATAGAGAGTAGAATAGTTGTTACCAGAGGCTGAGGCAGTTGGGGGAGAGAAGGGGCTGGGGAGATTTGGTCAAAGGATATGAAATTACAGTTAGATAGGAGGAATAAGTTTAAGAGATCTCTTGTCCAGCATGGCGACTATAGTTAATGATAATTTCTGGTATTCTTAGAAAATGTTTTTGCTTTTACTTTTTAAGTGGTATAGTATAATTCATGTCAGATGGGAAAGTAAAATGCAAAAGTTTTATTTAAAAACTGCCTTGATGGTGGTATTCTGGAGTGAGGTTGGAAAGGAGTTAGGTGAATGGAAAAAATATCTTTGTTTCTATTTAGATTGCTGCTGTCTGGAAAGGAAGAATGGCCATATGTGGCAACATTGCTACTGGAAGCAGAGGCCGCTAGGAGAAACGTAAGGCCCAGAGAAAACTCTTCTATGGTCCCCCATGCCAGATTCTATACATGAAATAAAGAATGGTATTAATCTCATTTTTAGTTATAAAGAAGATAACCAAAAATTATGAAAAATTTGTGGATATAGGTATCAGATATCTGAATTATTGAACACACAAATGTCATTTTAATTTCTCAGAAGATAAGTAATAAAAAACTAAAGTAGGAGATGTTGAAATCTTAAGTAGAGATGGATTGTTCCAATAACGAATTTCTAAATTGTAGTAATCGCATTGTGGACAATGAGGGAGATGGAGTCAAAAATTATGTGGAAATTTTCGATCTGGGCGATGGTGAGAATGATGGTATCATTAAAAGAAACAGTAAAGAAAGAGAGTAGAGTCAGTTTTAAGAGAAGATGAGAACAGTGTTGGCATATTAGTCCAGTGTCTACAATTGTGCTTTGTAATCTATCTTTGGCATTGTAAAAACTCAGGTAAACTACTGAATAAGCTGAATTAATCATAGACCCTCAAATAATTTAGTCATTTTGCTATTTATACGTTGCTAGTGAAATATTGGTATCTTCATTTAGAGAATATTTCAACTTGAAATGTGACAATTGAGAAGCAATGAAATATATTGTTTCTCAGGAAGAAAATTCATTTTAAAAGAACAACAAAAGTCAATAATATCATGTCACTTAAAAAAAAAAAACAAAAAACTTTCATTTTGCAAATTAGCAGCTCTCATGATTTCCCTGTTCCACAGAGAGCTGGTCCACTAGATCAAGGAGGTATTTCCTCTCTTATCTGAAAGCCTCACTTGGTACATGGTAAGTGTTCAATAAATGAATGAAACATGACACTGTTTGAATATGGACTCTCCAGTGTTTTTAAAGATATTTTATGAATTCAGAAATTTAAAAATGATAATGTATTTCAATAAGTACAAAGAAATAAATAATGTGTTGTGATTATAATTAGGAAAAACGAGGAAAGAAATTTAATTGATAATGATTGAAGGTTTATACTAGTAAATCTCAGAATATAATTCATTCAAATTTTAGGTTATTGAATGAATATTAGAACTAACAGACAGTCCAGTCATGGTCAATTCACATTAGTTCCCGAGAGGGGGCCAATGTCTACTTAACTCCTAGTCACCTTTCTAATTGTAGCCAGCAGGAACTACTGTAGTATAAAAACATATTTTTCAACTCAGACATGTTCCTATATGTTATAAATTAGTAATATTTGTGTTTAAAATGTAATAGATATTGACTCATTTGAAAATTGCTTCTAAGTAACTCCTATTCATAAAGTAGTTTCTGTGTGAAAACATGGATCCTCTAAAAAGTAACATTTAATCTGGCCCTAAAAAGAAAATGCCACCTTGACATTGTCATATTTATTTATTTACCAACAAATATTTATGGAACATGGCTAGCTTCTGCCAGGCTCTGCTCCAGATACTATAGCTACAGCAGTGAACAAAATTATCAAAAACTCTATTTTCATAGAGCTTACATTTTAGTGGGGGAGACAATAAGCAATAAATAGAATAAATACTATTTAATATTGTCTGACAGTGACAAATTCTATAAGCATAAGTAAACTACACATAGTAATGGGGATGAGGGCTGCTTCATAGAGAAGGTAGTCCAATTCAGAACATATTTAAAAGTTAGAAACAAAGGGTTTGAGAGAAAGAGTGCTGTGAAGAATAACTCCAATGTTTTGCCCTGAATAATTTGGGTTAACATTATCAAGATGGGCAACATTGAAGAAAGTACATTGTTAGGAGAGAGAATGAAAAGGTCAAACAGTTTGATATTTCTGTTAAATATCTAAATGGAGATACTAAATATACAGTTGAATCTGAGAGTCTGGAGTTCAACAGAGAGGCCAGGCCTGCCAATAAAAACTTGAGAGTCTCAGTCTTTAAATATTATTTTAAAGCAATGGAAGAATGTGTGTTTTTAAAGCTGTGACACAAGATAAAAGGACCTAGGAAATCAATAAAGGAAAAGAAGATGTCTAAAGGACTGAACACCGCATCATGCCAAAATACTACAAAATGAAGATAATAAAGCAAAGTAAACCGAGAAAAAATGCACAGCACGGTAAGAGCAAAATTCTAAGGATGTGCTGCTTTAAAAGGACAAGTATACAAGGAGGAGACAATTACAAGTTGTATGTTAATGACAAATAATTGACTAATGAGACAACTGGAGGTCATCGATAACCTTGGCAACAGGTGTAAGAGAGTGTTAAGAAAAATGCAAGACCACTGAAGTAGGTTCAAGAGAGAAGGGGAGAAAGTGTAGAAAGAGATCTGGTAAACACTCGATGTGTTTTTCTACAAAGGGAAAAGAAAAATGGAGTAGTAGCTGAAGCGGAATATGGGTTTAAAGAAAGTCATTTTGCATCATCTTTACAACATGCTTGTATGCTGATGGGTATGATCTAGGAGAAAAGAAAATATTAGTGACTCAAGAAATAAAGAAGACAATTGTATGAGTCTAGTCCTTGAACAGGTGAGAGAAGACAGGATTAGTATGTAATTGCACAATTGAACTTTGATAGGAGTTAGTTTGTTCTTCAAGTAAGAGGAAGGTGGAATGATTAGTTCTAGATTCACTGCTAGAGTTAATGGAGCTGGGATGAGAAAATTCTTTTTTAATTGCTCCTATTTTCTCAGGGGGATATGAAACAAGATCATCACCTTAGAATAAGAAGGAGGGAAGTAGATATATGAAAACTCATTATTTGGATGTGGGAAAAAGTAAAGATCATTTAATATATTTCACTGTTTTCTGACAGGGCTACAAAAAGGTGTGAATATACACCTTGTATTTAAGATCACAATTTTCTACTTTGCTATTAGAAAGACAGATGAAGTGCTTTAAGTGATTAAGGTTGATGATTCACCAAGTTTCTAGCTACTTTACCAGATATGTTCTTTGTACCTTGACGGTATGTTATGCTAAACATCCAAAGAGTATTAAGATATAATATATCCAATAATTTGGCCAAAATTATCTTTCATGGAAGGCACAACAGAGGCTGTGTGAGTTCTAGCACTAAGAAGAATAGCTCACACACATTAAAAAATGGTATTAATGCAACAGATTTTCTCCTCTCAGGACTAAAATGAGTGTAGGCAGCTTTACTAGGGGGAATATGTAGAATATTAGTCATCTCTGTCAATGGTTAAGTATGGGCTCCAGGGGCAGGAGTGCCCAATGGGACATTCTCCAACTGCTGTTATTAAGCCACATTTTGTTCAACCCCTGCTGATTGCAACTGATACAGAGGATTCCCTGAATATTCTCTGAAAAACTTTTTTTCTTATGAAAAAAGACCTCTCTGTTGAACTCCAGACTCACAGATCTAACTGTATATTTAACATCTCCATTTAGATATTTAACAGAAATATCAAACTCTATGACGTTTTCATTCTCTCTCCTAACAATGCTCTTTCTCCAGTGTTGCCCATATTGATAATGTTCTTATTATTCTGCCTACTTTTCAGATTTTAAGATTTTTCTTTTCTGAGGATATCAATAGCTATATACTTACATTTTTCCAAAATAAAGCAATAGAAAAGTTGTACACATATGTATATTCTTGCTTTACCTTCTTAACCACTTTTAATTTCTATAAATTTAAATGTATTTCATTTCTTTTTATTTTCATTAGACTTGTCCAAATTTAAGATAGGGAAAGAGAGTTAATTGTAGACAATGATATGATTTATCTCACTTTCTAAATTGAGGATTTAATTAATAATCTGATAACTATTCTGTGAGAAATTAATTACAACAGAAATTTGTACTTATCTGTTGTGCCATTTATAAAAAGAAACTTTATTGATTGTCGAATCTAAAGCCCATAATATGGCTATGTAATTCTTCATATACAAAGTAAAAAGTCTTCTGCTAGACTACAGTAAAGATGTAAGTTATGAAGAAAATAGAAGACATACATTCTTTTCATGTCTGATATTTTCTTAGACTATGAGTGAATGAAAGGTGTCATGACACATAAAACATTGTTGTTATGTTCTCTGCTATCAATCTTACAACTGTGTTCTTAAAAAAGGATTAGAGATGCCATGAAATGTGTTAGACTGTGAGGATGATATCCTCTAGCAAAAACAAAAAAAACTAGAATATCCATGAAGCGTTTTTATACCCCAACATTGGCATACTCATTAACAGTATTTGGGTAGGAAAAAAGTCTGTTGTATAATTTAGATAATAGAAATTCCATCAGAAATTCTTGCCCTATTTTGACATAAAATGTGATTTCCAACTGAGTGATCAGCCAGAGAAGTTGTAGGGTAAAAATATTCTGTAAGATAAAGAAATATTTTCAATGGCCAGGCCATCTGGTTAGGCTTTCAAATGCAGCCTGGTGGTTTAGGCAATAGAGTCTGATGGCAGATGGGGGAGCTCATTCTCTGCTTGTATTTGCATAGCAAGCACACAGCTTTTACTGGGATTGTATGGTCATCTGACGGGGATGGGGGGTGGGAAGGGTCCTTCATGGAGACGACACACTTATGGAGATTATGCAGAGCTCCCCAAATTGCTGTTTGATGTCAATACTACACTAAAGCCAGAGAAAGCCCGGAATGACAGGACAAAACTGGCAAAATAATCCACTCTCTGAATTCTTTCCAGTTTTCTGATTCTCCTTTTGTTGATCCTCAGTATCCCAGTACCCCCTCATTCTGTTTCCTGAATGTTCAAGAAATTGCTAAAAGCATTCAATGAACATTTACCAAATTTGTACTCTGTTCCAGGCACTGAGCTACTTTTTCGCCACTTACTATTGACCACAGTGTATACAATTTCATTTGACAGAGTAATGAACAACAGGTCTATATTACTATGCTGGTGCTGGTCTGTTAGGCTCACTTCTAGCTAATAGCCTCCCATGCGCCATCATGTCATCAAGTGTTATTCACAGTTATGGCTGAATGAATGATAAATTATGCAGGAATTAGACCTTTGGACTACTTAAAAATAGTAAAAACCCTACATGGTGAATCTTCTCATGTTCATCATTCTGCAAGAAGCCATTCTTAGCCAGATAGTCTATTGAAACATCTGATCCACTAGTCTTATAAATTAGTAAGATTACTAAGACTTAATATGTGACTGTTCCTGAAAATACTTGCATTTTAATATGGGGTCCTTTAATAAAACCAAGGGAATAACATTTTAATAGCTGAATTCCATGTATTACTAAGTGGCTGATAAGAAGATAATACTATGCAGCAGGTACTTCTCTCCCCATGACACCAGCATCTGCCTATTCTCCCCGCAAGCAGAATCAGCCCTGGCAGCAAACTATAAGTGAATCCTCCACTTTCCAACAGAAAATTTTAAACTATATATGTCAATAGATGTTAAATTGTCCTTAGGATTTTAAAGTAGGAGCCATAGGAAGTTTTATTTTGTCTTATTTCCCTCTCTCTCTTTATTTTTAAAAGGAATTGTAGCAAAGGAGACAGCAAGTGGTATAAAAACATTCCCTCCTTAATGCTGTCTAAAGATGTGCTTCCTTGAATTATACAGAAATTTTGATTCCCATTCTTACAACTAAGAGTTCCATTGCCTAAAGAGTCTTTTTGTTTTTTGTTTTCTCCTAAATCAATGATCAGCAAAATATAAATTAATAGAATCCTAAAGTTTTTTAATGGACTCTTCTATCACTGCCCTAGTTGCTCCCTGACAAAGACTTACACGGTCTCGGGGCTCCATCTGATGCTCTATCTCTATCACGATGAGCACAAAATTAGTGTCCTTTATTGTGTAATTGCTTCAGTGCAATCAGTAGAGCCCTAGTGGTTTGGGAGAATTTGTATGCTGAGAACTTGTATCCTGCCTTCAGTGAGTGGTCAGAACACTGAAAATTACATTCCAGTGAGCTTGACTTTATCAGCAGTAAAATTGCCAATAATTCCTAAGCTAAACACCTTTCACTATTGCTTTCCTCTTACAGGTTCTGTGTAAGTCTGCTTTCAGCCCCGGGCGTCCACATTCGATTATATTTCTATATCAAAATCAATCTACATCACTTGATAGGAAGAAAAAAAACCTTTTGTTTTCAGATCTGTCATTATTAGAACTCTGTTCTCAGAAAAATGTGAAAATATATAAGAAGTTTAACTGGGCATCTATAAATGTTTTTCAAGTTAACATTTAATTGGAAAAATTACTAGCTTTTAATCAGTGTTCCATTCCAAAGTCATGAATGCTCCCTCATGACACTTTTATTCTGATATATCTCCTCCTATGTAGAACTATTCAAGTATATATATTTAAATTAAATTATAGTTACTTTTAAAAATGTATGTTGTAGACTTTTTTATTTTAGAAATTATTTTGAGTTAACAAACACTTATTATCAAATGTACAGTTGGACTAGATTACCTTTGAATTTCCTCTCAATTCTGAAACAATTGATTCTTTATTTCAGTAGTCAGAGTCAATCTTACTAAGTGTAGAAAGGAAAAGAATCTGTCTGCATTATATGAATTAATAAGAATGAAAGACCTCCTGCCTAACATTAATCTCTTGACCTATCTGGCACAATGTCTAAAATCCCCTCTCTTTGTTAGAGTTCTTTCTCAAAAATGCTCTCAAAGCTTATAAATTTTACTTGGGTTCAAGTATTATATTACAAAGGAGGAATTATCAATTACCTTAGATTAATTTACTTAATTACTGTCAATTGTCTTGAAAACAAGACAGCACAGGAAAGCTTTGGGGTGAATAAATTGTGAAGAAGCCATTATATTTCTATGTACTAACCTAGTTCAGCATCTTTATAAGCAGCTTCCCAGCCAATTGATTCTGCCTCTCTCTGCCTTCACATAAAGAGCAAGCTCTTTCTCTCAGGAAATTTTATCCCTTTTATCATCTTTTAGGGTCTTTACAGAAGCTCTTCTTGGGTCTAGTTATAGCTTCCCATTGCATCACCTGGACTTCATATTTTTACATTGTTTTTTCTTTCTAGAGCTTGGAGATCTTTTTTCACACATTCATTGTCTTGGGACAGCCCATTCTAATTTCTCTAGTTTTCCACACTCCCCAGCTTTTGTGAGCCTTGAAGCTCTGGCTTGGAGGGAAAGTCAGGTTCTAGAGTCCAAGAGGATAGAATTGTAAAAAATGAAGACAAAAGTGGGACCAATCTCAGCAGTAAGGTAACTGAAAAGAGGAAGGGCAGTGCCTTAAGACAAATGTGGCTTGATTTATAACTTTTTCCTAGCACTCATCGGACATAGCAAGACTATACTACAATAAAATTTCCACACAATTTTAAAACTGATGTAATTAACTGGAATTTTAAATCTAACTAAAGCCAAAAATATCCTCTGGTTCATTTGCTGTAAAGATGAGAAAACTAAAGCAAAACTGTTAGTTTTCCTCTTAAATTGTATAAATACATTGGTTCAAATATCTATGTGACATTTAGAACTTATCCGTGTTTGTTACAGACTTATGCCAATACTAGCAACTCATCTTCCTTAAACTATAAATCATGGCAACATTTCCAAGGTAACTGTGTATTTTTCACACTTTGTAGGATAACACTCTCATCCAGCTAAGGACCAAGAGGTAAAGGCATTTGTATCTTCCATTATCAATTATAGAGTCATCTAATTTCCTTGATGTAGTAGGACATCATGTATCATCCCTCTCTGGTTACATTCTATTATTGTCAGATAACTTTCTTGTGTAGAAAGAGAGAAAGTGCTTCTTTTATAGAGTTTATTGCATTATACTCTCCTTGTGTAGCAATATTGTGTGGATCAATACAAAGAGGAAAGAACAAGCTTTCTACTTTACTTCATCAATATTTTAAATCAAAACTCTCAGTGGTGGGAAAAATGGAAACATAACGTGACCTAATTTTTCTCAAGAATCGCCCTCAAAAAATAAATAAGACTTCATAAACCAAGTTGGCAATTTAAAGAAGTAAACTAAAAAGTTAAAGAATATTTCTTTGTGATTTTGTATATAGATATGTTTTCTAAATAATTAACCACATTATCTCAGGGAAATCCTTGAAATTATAACATGAGCTTGTGTATAAAGAGAGCCAACAACAGTAGCTTGCTGAGCAAATCCAATTCTTCTCTCATCTGGCTTCAGAAAAGAGAATTCCATCTTATGCCTTATTTACCAATTTTTAATAAAGAGGGAGGACAGAGACACTCATTAATTAATCGATATGTCATAATTTGGAAATACACAATATGAAACCATATTTGGGCAAATTTAGAAGAAGGCAGATGGAATATCATGCATAATATCTTATATTATCCCCAAGCTAATTCAGCCCGCAAAAAATTAGATTTATCCCATTGTTACTAGTGTGTTTCGAAGCTATTTCATTCGTCAATCAATGATGCTTACTTAGTGTTTGCTGTAGACTGAAAACTGTATAGAAACTACAGGCTTTATTTGCAGACAAGCAGTAAAAGGCAGTTTTGAAACATGAAATTCAAACACTGAAGAATAGAGCACTCATCGTAGTAATTTTAATTAGAAAGATAAGTTCATTCTATCTTTCCCTTTCTTCTCTTCCTTCCTTTTGTCTCTTTTTCCCTCACTTTTTCCCCACAATTATTTTCTGAGTACCTATATGTTTTAGGCAATGAAGGGTACTGAGTAAATAACAGTAAAGAAATCTGACAAGTTTTGTACTATCATAATGCTTACATTATTCTGGAGAAATCATACGATAAAATACATTCATGAGTCAATTTCAAGTAGTAGCACTATAAAGAAAATAAAAATGGGAAGTCATATAGTAATAGAGTAGGTATGCATAAATAAATAAAACTGGGAAATAACATGGCAATGGAAAGGGTATATATAGCATTAAATAGAATGGATAGGGAAGGCCATTCCAAATGTTGATATTTTAGCTGGGCTTCAAATGATAAGAAGGAGGCATTAGTGTGAATATCACAGGAGAAAACATTGCAGGTAAATAAAACAGGAACATGGTGAAGAAGGAAACCAGTGTACCAGCACTGATGCTAAGAGAGTAATGGGAGATAAGATTGGAAAGGTAAATGGTACCAGACCATTAGGCCCTTGTAGGTCCTGTGAGGAGTTTAGATTTTACTTTCAAGGTGTGTAAAAGTTATCCAGAGATTTTAAGCAAGACAATAACATGATCTGATTTATGTTTTGGCAGATCCCTTTACGTGGAGTATGAATTTTGGAGGGAGAGCAAAAGCTCACAGAATCTAATTAGGAATCCATTACAATAGTCCAGGAGAAAGAAGAGTAGTTCAAATCAATAAATACATTTCTTTTGCACAGGTTTTTGTTAATTAGAAACTTTCTGTAATAGAAGGAATTTTATAATGATCAGTGACAACTGAAAGAACTGCTCTGGATTTCTAATTATAGATCAGCATATTAAAATGAAGGAAAATCTTTCTCTTCAAAGTCCATATCGCTGAACCACATCTCTAATGAAAAGAAACTGTAAAAAGGAAACAAGAAATTCTGCAAGGACAAAAAAGATCATAACTTACCATTTTTGGCCTTGCAAGACCTGTTGTCTGGCTGCATTAGGTAGCCTTCCACACAACTGCACGCAAAGGATCCATAGGTATTTACGCAGGTCTGGCTGCATGTACCATAAACAGTACATTCATCTTGATCTAAAAGGAAATTTGGCATCATTTCTAAGCAGCTTTATTCATGGGCATTTTTTTTTCCTTGAAGAAAATATTTTTTTTCAAACTCTAAAAATCAATTATTATTTTAAAAAGGAAATCACCTCTAATAAATCTTCCCAAATCCACACTAACTAAAGATTAAAATCATTGTTGCCTTAATATTTACAAGATACAACATCACACTTAATATCAAAACATTTATTTTAAAAGAAGATTTATTTGCATTTGTGATAGGCAGGCTAGAAGTCATTGGATATTTTTGCAAAATACAAATGCACTCCAATTAATATTTGTTGAATAGTTCCATGTGTATGGCATTGATTTTTCATTATTTTAACAAAGAATTCATCTGGTAATATAGTTTTTAATCTACAGATTAAATAAGAATTTTGAGCTAAGCTACACAAATCATCTTTACTAATTT
Organism: Avahi laniger; assembly: GCA_963575035.1. NCBI lineage: Eukaryota > Metazoa > Chordata > Mammalia > Primates > Indriidae > Avahi > Avahi laniger. The sequence goes on from CAUYSK010128299.1 coordinate 22,961, forward strand.
AAAAAGAAGAAACTATTAAGCATTTGTTGAAAATAGAAATTTTGTCTTAATTAAATTTTATTTTAATATCTGTGGTCCTTCTACTCCTTTCTTCTTTCTACTTTCTATATTTCTTTCCTTTATCTAGCATCTGGTTCAAATCTTTATAAACAGCTGGTACTTAATTATTCTTAACTGACCAGGCAAATAAAAAGACAGCCCATAAGTAGGTAATTATTTAGATAAATGTGTATTGAGTCTGTCCTATGTACCAAGCACTGTATTAATCCCTGCAGAAAGCAAAATTGATAAAACATGGTTCCTACCCCTAACTGATAGAAGTCTAATGAAATGAAATTATGATACTTTGCATTTCCTTATAATAGAGGCATGTTCTAGTTACGATAGGAACAGAGAAGTGAGTATGTTATAGCAGATATTGTCTGTTCATACCTATCAGATCTTTCAGTGTGATTCTACAACTGTAGGGATCTTCGTCTGTGCCTGAGGGCTCTTTCTATATCCTCCTCCTCCTGTGAGAAGCTCTGCTGGAACTAAAGGCAGGTCAGAGTTCCAGAAGAGACAATACCATCTCCAGCACACAATCATTTACTCCTTGGATGTCCCTATTCTAGGGAGTTCTGACACACACTTGTCGCTTTAGTCAACCTTTGTTATAGCTGGCTTAATCACTCAAACTATTGGTTGCCTTTCTCTTCCTGTATCACCTCTCACTCCATCACCAAAAAAAGAAAACTAAAATAATAACAACAAATAAATAAAAACTTTCAGTTGAATCTTTGTCTCAGGTTATGCTTCTGGGAAAACCAAAGCTAAGAAAAGAGTTTACTAAAGGAAAACAAAAAGATAGCTGAGTAGCATAAGGGACCATTTAAACTGAGAAAATATGTATTTGTGCAGCATTAATTTGCATTATTCTCAGATTTCTTCAGAGTCCTATAATAGCCAGCAGTCATGGATGACTCATTTGAAGTAAGTACTTTTGGGGCTAGAAAAAAAAATAATGTTTGGAGCTAAGTCTACACTAATACTGAAAGAAATTATGCTTTGTATTTATGGTAAAGTCCAGTCCCTGTTGGTAGTAATAACTCGTATCTATTTTCACAGATTTTTTTTCAACTTTAATATTATTGGATTCTATTTTAGTCTTTCTGATGTGATTATGCTATCCAGGAAAGGAATATGATCAATGATTTTTGTCCTTTTTATTTAGCCAGAATGCACTATAGTGACATTGATACAACTCTACAAAATTGGCCACAAAAGAATAGACATATCATGACTTGTAATGCTGCCTTCTTTCCTCCTTTAAAGACAGAGAAATACCTGGAAATACAGTTTCAGAAAGCCTAAACGATGTTCAGACCTGGCCATCAAGGAGTATAGTGAAACTATTAATAAAAAGAGCTCTTCTTCCACTGGTGACTTCCAAAATAATTGGTGTGCAATTCTTTACTAATGCTCAACAGAAGCAATAGATTATTTGTTTTTATGCATTTACTTAAGAGATTCAGGAATCCAAGTCTTCAATTCAGTTCCGCCCTTGCAAAAGGAGCTGTAAATACTGATTACTACAGGAGTCAGGTGCAGCAAATGAGTAAGAAGTACACAGCATAGGTATTAATATCCAAGCCTAACATGTATGGATGGCAAAGGATGTTTTGAACTGGAAATTTCATTCATGGTCAAAGGCAACATTCATATATGGCAAATTTATATTTCTGATTATGAGGGGTCTAGAGTTGCCTTGATTTTTTTCACATCTGAACTTTTGTGAGCAATTTTCTGATTTCTAAATGTTGGTTTAAAATGATGTGAGTCAAATAAATATGCCAATTTGGTCTCCCTATAGTCAGATTATGCAGCCTTTGGGTCTGATAAACATTTAATAAAAATGTTTTTATAACATTTGTATTATGCACAAAACAAACAGACATAAAACTAAAATTCAAGTCCCAGATGTACCTGAAAAGTCAATGAGCCTCTTCAGGATAAGAATAAGTGGGCTCTGCAAACCTGTGTTTTGCTCCCAATTCTATTACTGAGAAGATGTGTGAACTTAAACAAGTCAATTAACTTCTCAGAGCCTCTCTTTTCTGTTTTGTCATTAGGATTTTGAACAATATTCTTTCTAAGGATTCTTTCAAACTCAAGATTCTATTTTAAGACAAAAGTGATAATATTAGAGGAAAGGTTTAAAGTAATAAGCAAAGCACCAATTTCTTTGGAAGATATTCTATATTTTAGTGGCTCTGGCAATGCAACTATTCCCCAAATACATAACAGACACACATACCCCCGCCCCCTCCACAGAGAGAGAGAGAGAGATTCTATATTGTAGATTAGAAATATGTAGAGAAAGATAAATTCTAAGTACCACATATAGTAATGCATATAACTTACATTGTGGATAGATTATATATATAAAAAAAATCGGAGTCAATAAGATGAAGAGATGACCTAGAATTAATTACTCAATATGACAGAGAGGAGACATTTTGGAGGGAAACATTTGCTGCGGAACATTCACAAAAACAAGAATAAAGACATTGAAAAAAATATTTATGTTTATTATTATTGCTATTCATAAAATGCCAACTGCCAGAATTACCAATGCAAAAATTATAAATAACATTACATGATTAGTAGTTATTAACCTAACTTATTTAATAACATATGTCTACTAGACTGTAGCTATATAACAGCCATAAAACATTTAGAAAGTTAAAATAATTAAATCCGATGTTTTAGTGGTTAACCAAAACATTTTCCATTGTTGACATTTCCCAATTTTGACATTATTGCGATATAAATTGAAAATTGATTGGTATAAATTTATATGTGTAATGTTTATGTTTTGGTGGGAATGTCAATATCAAGAAACAAAGGAAAAGGTAACATAAACACTGTGGGGCACACATGGTAGGTGCTCAAAGACACAGTATTAAATTTCTGTTAACTAAGCCTCTATATCAAAAAAAATAGAACAGAGTTACATGTCATGCTTACCTTTACAGCTTCTCCTATCTTCTTTTATTTCAAATCCATCCTCACAGTAACATCTTGAACTGTTTCTGAGTATTGCACACTTATACTGACAATTCAGCTGCTGGCAACTGGGTAGCAGTTCTGTAGAGAAAAAACAAATATATTATCTATATTTAATTGAGCACATATGTGTGTTGTTTAAATTTATATATTATTTATATTTACTAAGTGCATACCCCTAATAATATAGTTTTGATTGTTCTCCCAGAGAATTTCTGTGATTGGTCTGGAGAAGAAAAAAATATCTATTTCCTCTAAAATAATGTTGGTTTGCATTTGCTTGAAGTATTGTTAATACAATTTAAGGTCAGTCTGTTTGGTCTCCCACTTTTTAGCTTATTGTTATGTTCAAAGTCACCAAAACCTTTCAAATTCTGGTAAATTAAATTATTTAAAGAGGAAAAATGTCAGCTCAGTGGTTGATTTTACCACCTATTCCTTTCCTACCTGGCATATCAATTAATTTTCTATCTTTGAGGACTTATTTTGATTTATCTATCAATCCATGTGTAACCTTCACAGCAATCAATGTAAATATATTTCATTTCAATAATTTATTTTTCATTGGTGGAAAAATATTAGAAAAATACTGAACATAATATATTTCATTATATCTGAACTCTTTCAGAGTAAATTCATCACTGAAGCAAAAGTTAGCAAACCCTCAGAACAAATTAGGATTCAATATGATAAAAGCATGAAATAGAGATGAACTGACGGGAGCATATTCATTGTAAAAACAATTTCTAACGGGGATAAGATTTTCTAAACTAGATAAATATCTGGATAGAATGCATGACTGTCTGAAAATAGGGTTTTTAATTGATTGTGATAAGACTGTTGTTTTCTCTTTGCCCCAGGGAGAAAAATAAGGGTTTTGAAGACTAATAATAATAGTTCAAAATATGTTAATATCTGCCACAAGTTTAGCTGGTGCTTCAGAAAAAATTATAAAATAAAATAAAAAATAAATAAAAGGTCCAGTGCAAAAAAGAACATATGAAACATTCCAAACTCAATATGAGGCATTTTACTAAAAATGTGATTTATCTACAGTATTTCCTTAGCTCAGGTTCTTCTCAACACTCTCATATATTTCACACATCTTCTCTTCTTAAAACTGCAAATATCCTTCCTAATATTCACTCATATGTGATGATCTTGCTTCCTACTTCTTTGAGAAAATTAAAGCAAAATTAAAGCAATCATAAGAGATTTTCCAGATTTATATTGCATATCTACCCATCTCTGCATTATTCTGGTCCCTTTGCCTTTCAAACTTAGTTGAACTCATAATCAAAGCTCCCCCCACACCTTCTATCCACAGATCCCATCCTATTCGCCTACCCACTCCTACTCAAGGATATCACTTGAGCTGTACTTCACTTTCCCTCCTAATTACCACTTTTTTTTCCATTTATATTAGGGCAGAGTTGATAAACTAGGGCCCCTCTCAGTTTTTATAAATGAAGCTCTATTAGAACACAGTCATGCCAATTTTTACATATTGCCAAGGCTGCTTTCACACTACCTCAGAAACCTCATGATCCACAAAAGCCTAAAATATTTATTATAGCCTTTTACAAAATGAGTTTTCGGATCCCTGTACCAGCACATTCTTACCATCAAACATGCTCATGTTTTTCTCCAATTAAAAAACAAAAAATCTTGGCCTCACCTCCCCCTACTGCTCACTGCCGCCCAATTCCTTTGTTTCTCTTTATAACAAAAATCAGAAAATCTATACCCATTGTCTCTCTCTTTCCCTGTTTCTACCTTAAACCCACTCCATCAAGATTTCACCTCCATTGCTGCTCAGAAAGGGCTCATGTAAAGGTCCAATTACCTCCGTATATATACAACGACCTTTTCTCAGTCCTTATCCACTCAACCTATCAGCATTTGACATGATTGGTAACTACTTATTTCCGATACACATTCATCACTTTGCTTCCCAGGCACCACATTCTTGGCTTTCCTCCTATTTCACAGACTCCTTTTATGGATTCCTCCTCCTAAGCTTAGACTAGGCAAAAAATAGTGTTTTTCTCTTTATCTATCTATATGCCATTTGTGAACTCATCAAGTCTCAAGGCTTCGTCTCCATCTGGAACATAACTGCAGAACCATACCTTGAAAGCTGGCTGTGCCTTCTTCAAATTCTAATTTTCACTGCTCCAATAACCTCTAATACTTTATACTAAGTTTCTTTCTTCTTGAAATACCTAGAACAGTTTTGATTTCCTTTATATAACTTCTACAAATATACAAATAAACTACATCTGATTTGTA
>CAUYSK010128306.1:0-20762 GCA_963575035.1 Avahi laniger
AGCAAGAGCCAGACCCCGTCTCTACTAAAAATAGAAAGAAATGAGCCAGACAACTAAAACTATATAGAAAAAATTAGCCGGGCATGGTGGCGCATGCCTGTAGTCCCAGCCACTCGGGAGGCTGAGGCAGGAGGATCGCTTAAGCCCAGGAGTCTGAGGTTGCTGTGAGCTAGGCTGACGCCACGACACTCATTCTAGCCAGGGCAACAAAGTGAGACTCTGTCTCAAAAAAAAAAAAAAAAAAAGGAAAAACAAATTACAGGTGAATGGCCAGGGAGAGTGAAATTTATAAAGAATATTTTTAATAAAGGTCTCATTGAGAGGGCTCAGGAAAGATATTAAGGAGATGATAAAGTTACCTTAACCATGTGTATGTAGCTGGCAATTAAAGATCTTATAATCCAAGGAGTAATTATTCATTTCGATATGCTGCATTCTCTAGATAAATCACCTCTGCTACTTTTGTATAGACCTAGTTCTAGAATATTTTCTTTTGTAAACTCTTCCTACACAACATTAAACAAATAAGCCTGTTAAATTAACATCTTTCTCCAACATCTTTCTCCAGTGATTTTTGTATAGACCTAGTTCTAGAATATTTGCTTTTGTAAACTCTTCCTACACAACATTAAAACAAATAAGCCAGTTAAATTAACATTTTTCTTCAACATCTTTCTCCAAACATTTTTTAAGTCTGAAAATCCACAAACAAACATCTGTCTAAGCTAATCAAATCCTGAAAACCCTTGAGTGGTCCCCATTTCCTAAAATGATGCAGTCTAGACTCAAATTTTCTCATTCTGACTACCTGCCAGATACATGTCTCAGCGAAATCCTGCTTCACACATTCTCCTCAGCCACTCTGAGCACACTGCTGATTCTTTGCCATCTCTGTTCTTTCCTGTTGATATTCTTCCTCTATTCTTAAAGATTCAACTCAAATGTTACATCTTCTAAGAAGACTTCCACAACTCTTTCCCCCTGTCTAGCTAGGTTAATTTACCCTGGTTCTGATTGAATTTCACCATTATTTTTTTTTTCATTTTATGTAATATTATTACATAGTTGCCTGTTTATGCATATCACACTAAAGAAAAAAAAAATGACAATTCTGTTTTTCTATACATTCTACTGACATTACTTCACTTCTGACACCAAAAGTTGTGTGAGGGGTTTCTTACCCTAACCAATTCTCCAATTTTCAGTGGACACCAACTGGGTGTCTTAAAATTTAACTCAATGCTAACACTAAATGTACAGAGTTAGTGCAAGCCCTGAAGGTAAAGGGCTCAATCTCAAAAGACTGCCCCCCACTTCAGATGCCAGTCACAAATCTTAGGTTGTCACCTGTACTTTTGACCAAATGGCAATAAATTGCAGATTCTCATAACTTCCTCCACAGGTTCCATAATTTCCTATAATGGCTCCCCAATCTCAGGGAAACATTTACTTATATTTACTGGCTTATTATAAAAGATATTACAAAGGATAAAGACACATATCCAGAAAAAAGGGTAAGTAGAGTGAGGTCAAGAAGGGCCCTGAGCACAAGAGCTTCTGTCCCCTTTCAATTGGGCTGTGCACCTTCCCAGCACACGGATGTGTTCACCAACCTGGAAGCTCTCTGAACCCCAAAGTTCAGGGATTTTATGGAGGTGTCATCATGTAGGCAAGATAGAATATTAACTAAGTTTCTAGCTGTCTCTCCTCCCTAGACAACGGAGAGTGAGGTTGAAAGTTCCAACCTAATCATGGCTTGGTCTTTCTGGTAACTAGGCCCCATCCTGAAGCTCTCCGGAAATCTCCCAAGAGTTGCCTCTTTAGAACAATAGGTTCTCCTATCACCCAAGAAATTACAAAGGGTATAAGAGCTCTAAGTCAGGAACCAGGGGGAGAGACCAAATATGTATTTATTATGCCACATTCACCTTATAGTCTTAAAGCTTCATGAGGGCAGAGCCCAGGTCTTAATTATTGAGCTCTATTGTAATAGACATTAGTGTTACAAAAATAGCCTTCTCCAATAATCCTAACATTTTCAAGCTACAAAAAGGCTACTAAGAGCCTCCCAGAACTTCTCTCCAATGAGCAGTAATAGAGTCAGAGGTATCTCTGAATAAACAGATACATTCTATGGACATAAAAGTGCTTCTCACATAGCAAATGCAGTTATACATGAAAAATACATAAGCAATAATTACTGCTTAATGAGGGAAAGCAGTAGTAAATAGTGTCTTCATATAAATCTCTTAAAAACCGATTGAATTCACTATTGATCATCCTTTGGAAATTCTCTCTTCAAGTTATTTAGGAGTCAGAGGTAATACATGCTGAGAATATAATTAGGGATTAACACAGCAAGAAAGACATGATTAACAGATCATCACCTTATTATCTTAATTAAAATAAATCTTAAAATGGGGAAAGTTATAAATTATTCTAACTGCAGTGTAAAAAACAAAACACATAGAAGTTTTCAGGTTATGGGGTTTTGATGAATAATGCTGTTAGATATTAAAGTCTGTCTAACAAATTCAGACTATATGTTTAAAAAACATTGCATGTAATCTATACTGTTGACTACTGATTTAATACAAAATTCCTTTTCATTAAACCATGCAGGGATGCTTTCAGAGGACCTACACAGTTGTCTGAAAATATTGATTTTACTGTGCGTAAATTTTTTCATAGACAGGATTATATGGCCAAGATTGGCTAAGAATATGTGAGACATATTCTAGGAAGCTATATAAACCTCCTTTAGAGTAAATATGATAAATATCTTTTCAAGAGAAAGCATCATTTCATTAGTACCAAACATGGAATATTCATATTTTTGGTATATTTTTAGTGCTATGTCTATATGTAGAAATATAAATAAATATATATATGTATGTATTAAATCTTCATCAAAAATCTATGAAATGATTATTTTATCCTCATATTTACAGAGAATAGAAGGGAGACAGATTCAGATTGGTTATCACTGGCAAAGACAGGATTTAGATCCAGGTCTTTTTCACTTTAATCTGTTACCCCATTTTGGAGGAATTGTAAAGCCATGAGATAAGTATACTTTCTCCACCTGTCTTTCTCTTTCCTTCCCTGCTTCCATCCTTCTATGATATATTGATGTTGCTTCTTTCTGCAGCATAGATTACCTGCTTAGTGCAGGCATGAGTTTTATTCCAGATGGGGATATTTACCAGAAAAGCATAATAGAAGGAGAGCAAGGCAAATGGGTTAAGAGTTTTTGTGAAGGGGTAGATAAATGACAGATCATATTGAGCGACTTGAACTTCTACAAACGCTCCAATTTTTTGAACTTCATAGCTTTAAACTTGCTGGATTTTTTCCCCCTGTAATAACTGCTTGTTTCTTTAGAAAGTCATGCTTAAAGGCTCAGGCTAAATGTCACAATCCGTTAGATTGCTTGTCTATAATCCAACAGAGACCTGTGTTTCCCCCATTATACCATTTACAACAATAATTCATTGTAATTGTCATATTATATATGCTATTTCTTATATTTAATTAATATTATTTACAATTTTATAATCATCCCTTGTTATTCTTGGAGGATTGATTCCAGGACACCCCCTGCCACCTGAGGATTCCAAAATCCACGGACGCTCAAAGTCTTTTGTATAAAATGGTGTACTATTTGCATTTAACCTATGCACATCCAATTGTATACTTTAAGTTATCTCTAGATTACTTATAACACCTAATACAGTGCAAATAGTTGTTATGGTTTATTGGTTAAAAAATAATGACAAGAAAAAAAGGTCTGTACATGTTCAGCACAGATGCAATCACTCATTTTTAAAAAATTATTTTTGATCTATGGTTGGTTGAATCTAAGGATGTGGAAGCCATAGATACAGAGGGATGACTGTATTTTTATTATTAAAATTAATATTGTCATTCACTATGTGAAAGACACCCTTACTTAATATATTTATTTTTGGCCTATTTATGCACCCTCCCCCCTTTATTAGAATGCAAACTCCATTCCCACCAATACTTTGTCTTGCTCACCAAGACAATGTCTGCCTCATTTAGTAGTAGTAGTCACTCAAATTATTTTAAAATAAATGGATTAATGTATCAGTATGGGAATGAATGTCTGTGGGGAATGAGTTTCTGTTTACCATTTGTGAGTTACTAAGACTTTGCATAATTTTTGTTATGTAGAAGATTCTTAATAAATACTTGCTATAAGAAAATTAATTTATGAATCCTGTGCTATATACCAAACTTGATATTGAAGACATGCATTGGTTTGTTCAGTGAGCCTTTCCTAAGTGGACCAACAATGAATTAGTTTGCTAATGATCCATTCAATGTAATAATATAGGTTTAGCTCTCTTAATATTATAGACTACTGTTGCTTTTAAAGAATATTATGGAAGCCTCAATATCTGTTCATGTTCTCAAGTGTCATGCTTTGAGGTGCTTAGGGGTTAAATGTGAAACCCACATATCAAATGTAGTATTTCTCATTATGGAGACATTCTTGGTTTACCGAAAATACCTGGTGAGGGCAATTATAACATTTCCTTAATTTTTATGTTGAAAGTATTGAAAGTAATCCTCTTTCAGGTTAATATAAGTACAGTTCAAGTGTCAGTTGTCATTTTAGTCATTATCTTGAGCAGGTAGGCACACTTTGAAGGCTGTATGTAGCATAAGAATATATGAATGGGAAGTACTGCAGAGATTAACAATGTTTACAAACTGACCTCTCTAATGAATGACCAACTTTTGTCATCTCTGGCAAGACTACATCAATAAATAATAGTTCAGATTTGATGTATAATTTTTTCATTAGGTTTCCCATCCCCACTCAGAATGGAGGGTGGAGTGATAGAGGCATGTGCCTCACTGAGAAAAACTGACAATGAGAATAACCTTTATGTTACCCAGAATTGATCTCACAGATAATTATCTTAATTATGCCAGAAAGTGCATTTCTACTGTTGGCTATAACTACCCCTGTAGACATAAAAGTGTGTTTATTTATAATCTCCAACACTGGAGTATGTCACAGGCAGTGCGGAAAAACTCTAAAAGCCTGATAAGAATTCTTGACAGTGAGCATTTAATGGTGATGTGTGCTTAATGAGGGAGTAAGAACTCTCCTGCAAATTAGATTCTGGTGTCTTCAATCAATCACTAGCGACCACAGACCACAATGCTCATATCTGGAGATCCAAGAAGAAACATATTCTCCAGACAGATGGACATTTTCAGTGGAGAAAGATAAAGAATTGCTGTGATGATGATTCTGTGACGCTTATGATCAACTAAAGATCTAAGATTCTCTTTTGTATGAAGATTTAGAAATTGGTTTGATATGTTTTCAGACATATATATTTTAAAAGTAAGTAGATTGTTTCTCCCCTCATTTATTTTCATTTCTGTATTTTTTCCTATCCTGTTCTCCCTCTCTTCCATCCCTGTGGTCCATAGACCTGGGTTCAAACACCTACTCCATCGATAACCAAGTGTGTGATCTTGAGGGGGTTATTTAATCTTCCCAAATTTTAGTTTCCTTCTTTCTAATGGCAGAATCTTCAATTGTACAAAATTATTAACTTTTCCAAATTCTCAAAACTGACAAAAGAGGAACCTGCTCACTGAGTCAGGCACTGGACGAGATGGAGAAGGTGTTGTCTTTTTCCTAAAGGGAGAAATGGATATATACATGAGATCAACTGTAGTAAGATATGAGTGATTTCATTATGCACAAAGTCATATTACTTTAGGTTGTGATTCTGCCAGTGTACAAGCTCTTAACTTCTGCAAACATCATTTGGCATACAAGGAAAATAATACATACCTCACAGAGCCTGGAGGAAAATTAAACAAGCCAACATATGGGAAAACATAAACCATTATAAAAATGCTGGAGATTGTAGTAATAGGGACACAAGCACATGTAATATTCTGTGAGAGTGTAAAGAAGGTATTGCACATTGGGTTTCCCTGGAGAGAGCTTACAAAATGGAGATCAGCACTCAGGATATTTACTAAGGAGCATTTTGAGGATTAACACCTGTGGAAGGGAAGGGGCAGAAGCAGGATTAGATCAAAGTTACTGAGCTGCAATACATCCACAACACAGAACAAAACCAGAGGAAAGTCTGGGGCTGGGTTGTTCATTCAGGATGGGGATGTTTTTGTACCCCCATGCTGATGAGTCTTTTGATTCAGACAGCCTCTGAAAGAAGGCATGAATTTGGGCAAGATTATTTTTTTCCTAAGTCAATCTTCTGATGACTGTTGAAAGCTGACAAATGTCTTCACTTAGCACTCCTAGAAGCTGGGGAAAAAATTCTAAATTCCAGACAGCAGATCTGGATGGTACAGCATACAAGAGAAGGTATTTGACTGCCTTGATTAGGAGAGAGGTTGCAAAAGGCTACACAGAAGACAGGATGTTTGATTTTGGTCGTAAACTAACACTTTATAAATTATGCAACTTCTATTTACACACACATATGCACACACAAACACACACACAGAGAATCAAGCCCCCCAAAGTAGACATTTTATGTTTAATCTCACGTTGCTTCAAATGAAAAAAGAGTCAAGAGATGAATCATTGCATTTGAGTAGTTTTTCTCTCCTGAAGAAGTAATTTCAACTGATAGGATGATAGCTTTTTACGATATATCTATATTGCTTCTCTGACATCATTTAGACTTTGCATGTGTGAAGTGTATTCTGAAGGAAATCACTATTAGCTCATCGACATACCCAGAGGTCATGATAAATACTGTATATAGCCATTTTTAGAAGAGTTGGCACAATGGTCTATGTTTTTATCTAAGGGCAACTGCAGAAATTTGCTTTTGTATTGACTTAACTGCTTCTTGATGTCTTATTTTTTCTTTCAAATGACCCTGTAACATATGACCTAAAAGTGCTATTAACCTGTGATTTGCAGAAATACACTTTCAACAGCACTTTCTAATACAAGGTCCTGTCACAAACTTATCTTTGCAAACTGTTGAGTCATGTGAGTATTATGACCTTCTGCTTTATGGGAAACTTGATTCCAAGGAAAACATCCATTCAACTCATGAGTGATGTTTTATACTATTTCACAATCTTTTTGTTTTTTCCTGACATGCCTGTTTTATTAACACATAGGTGATAATGTGGAAACTATTTCATTAACTTAAGGTTAGCCAACAGCCATTTCGCTTGGCACTTAATGAACGGGAGAAACAGTTTTGCTTCATTAAAAAACCTATGCTTAACTGCTCTTAGACCATAATGGTTTCTAATGGACACTGAGATATCATGTTTGAGTCACTAGAAATGTTCACTCATCTAAGAGGAACCAGGACCCAGACCTAATTAAGCAGCAACAAAAGGCATTGAAGACATGCTATCTAGGACAAGCCCAGTGGATTAAACACCTATTTTAGCAGAAACAAACCAATTTATATTAAAAAAAACTGGGTCAAAATATATCTAAATTGGAGTAAATAATGACAATTCAATTATATTCACAGATTCATATTCTGTGGCCCCCTCCATTGTAGGGGATTCTAGCTTTTTCTCTGCTTATCCAAAGGTTATAAGACATAGTATTTTAATATTATGAATGTCAGCTGCTATCTTTAGAGGACTAATATATAAAGTACACAGCACAGTAGATGGCATTTCATAATCCTCACTAGTGCCATATGTATTCAACAATGCAGATCTGAGAACACAGAGAGACAGAGTAGTTTGGTAAGTTTTCTGAAGTCTGCAGTTAGTATGGCATGAGTTTTACAGTCAAATACCCATAAATGTGAGTCTCAGCTCTACACTATCTCTGTACACAAACCATTCGTTTTGGATAACCTGTTTCTCATTTGTGTTCTGATTACTTGCAATGACCTTTTTTGTCACTGTCAACACTAAACATAGAAGCTAGGTCTCAATGCAATTTGAAAGCAGCATTACAGCTGATATCCAACAATGTTGTCACAACTGCTGATGCCTGGGATCATAGGTACTGATGTTATTAAGAATGTCACTATTTCCTCCCTGGAAGAAGTCACTAGCTCTGTCCAACAGAGACACTATTTGCTTTTGCTGCTCAGAAAGATTAAAAATATACTTTCTATTTGCTTTGTTTTGTTTTGTTTTGCATTTGAGTTGTATGGAATTATTATAAGAGTGAGGTCTACCAGAGCTAATCTGAAAGACTATATGGACTAAAGACTTTGTAGTCATATTTACATAGAGTACTTCTCACCAAGACAATCTGGAATCAAGTTAGATCTGGAAGCAGAGGGAGCTCAGATGAATCAAGGCATTCTTGGTTTGTCCTATAAACACTGTCGCTACTGGCCTGCTCCAACAGTCATCTCAATCTCAGGTGCATCTCCAAGTTAGGCTTTCAATAATGCAGCCTGCTGCTGTGGCCAGATATGAAGAGGATACACTCACTGGTGTTTAGCCAACAGGATTAGATAATATCCTTTTATTTCTATTAACATAACAAAACCATCAATCAGGGCAAAGCTAAAAGAATCAATAAATTTATTTCTGAGGACCTAACATGGTAGAAATTTATCTCTAGGTATCTGAAATATAAAATGAAAGAATTATTTTAGCTATTCCTGGCAGTCCTAATGCCCCTCAGACCAACTATGTATTTATGACTCAATTGTCAACTAATAAATTTATTCTGCTAATGCCACTGTGCCCATCTTGACTACGGGGAAAAATGGTCCCTCTGTGATTATTGATCTTTTAAGTAATGCATTGTGGGCTGTGTGTGTGTGTATGCATGTGTATGTGTGCAAATGGGAATGTGTGTTGGAGGAGACAAAAAAGGAAGGCTGTTATTGAGAAAAAATTAAATATGGATTTGAAGTTAAGCAGACCTGATTCTCCTCATTGTGAACTTGACAGGACATAAATATCAATGCATAGACAGAAGCCTAGAAACATGAATTCTTGCCCAGATTGTCTATCACCAACTAGCTCTATGATTTCGGGAAAATTTTATCACCTTTCAAAGCCTCATCTGTAATATTGAGATAAATAATCACACCTAAATTGTAGAGATATTGTCAGATCAGAGGACCCATCAGAATAAATCTTTTAACACTAAGCATTTAAATTCTCCCGAGAAATAGTTGCTGGGAATGTCTCCATTGTGTTTTATGAGACAGTAGAGTTGATGCTTCACTGACTATTTTGCCTTATCTTCAAATATCTATGGTAAGCTTCCATTTATGTTAAAATGTGCTGAACCACTCTATTCACAATAGCCAAGATATGGAATCAACCTAAACGTCCATTGACAGAAGAATGGATAAAGAAATGTGATATATATGTATGTGTATATATATACACATGCACACACATATATACAATGGAATATTATTCAGCCATAAAAAATGAAATTCTGCCATTCTCTCTAATATGGATGAGCCTGGAGGATATTACATTAATATTAAGTGAAATAAGACAGGCACACAGATAAATAACTCATGTTCTCACTCATATGTGGGAACTAAAAAAAATTGAGCTCATAGAAATAGAGAGTAGAATTATGGTTACTAGAGGCTGGGAATGGTAGGGGGAGAGGAGGACAGGGAGAAGTGGGTAAAGCAATTCGAAGTCACAGCTAAATGAAACAATGAGTTCCTGTGTTCTGTAGCAATGTGTGGTGAATATGGTTAGCAATAATTTAGTGTATATTTTCCGAAAGGTAGAAGAAAGGATTTTGAATGTTCATAACACAAAGAAATGATAAATGTTTGAGGCAATGAGTTTGCTAATTACCCTGATTTAATCATTACAGATTGTATGCTTGGATCGAAATATCACTCTGTATCTCATAAATACAGATCATTACATGACAATCATTACATGACAACTGAAAATAAAAGGAAGAAAAAGATGTTCTGAATCAACCTCTAGCATTCTTTTTTTCCTTCTTGTCCAAAAACCAGTGTTGGGTTACTAAACCAGTCAAACAATCATGCCTAGGACATTAGAAAAGCAGGTGAGAGATGCATCCAGAAAGTTGACAGAAACCTATTAACCCATCATATTTTCTTCATGACATTACTGATTAAATTTTAAGGCAACATTATCTGGGAAGCTGAGACATCTCAAGAGAAAATATGGAGTTTCCTCCCAGATCAGGAAAGAGATATAATCAGATAGAAAATCCCTCTGAGGATTCTTCTTTCACATTTTCTTGCATTTTCTTATTAGAGGTACCCTAGCTTTGGGATTCTGACTATCCTAGGTGTGGAAAGGATTAAATAATTAATCATTGGGATTCTCTGTGTTGTACTTATAACCTACAGGGGAAAAAGGGCATAGAAAGAAAATTACTTATAGGGAGAGCACAGATAAAACCATTATGCATTAACTTCGGAAGAATTATAATACAATCGTAGCTAACAGATAATTACAGTACCATTAAGGTAATGAGTTAATTATTGTATTAATTGGTAGGTTAATGGAGCTCCAATATGGATTTTAAAAGTCCACATTTAAATTACAGGGAAATAATGTATTACATTGAGAATTTTCTCCAGATAATGTATCTATGCAAAAATACACGGAGAATTCCTGAGTCAATTTTTGGTTCCCTTCAATTAATACTGTGGAAACAATTAAATAGGAAAACATAGTAGATATAAACAATATGTAATGATTACAAAAAATTTTAACAAATAAGCAAGTGATTTGATATATGATTTCAAGTGTGTTTTAACTTAATTTTTATTTTTCAAGAAATAATATAAGTGAAGATGTCATATTTCTTTTTTTTTGATATTTTTTGTCTTTGGCATTTCTTTTGAGGTCAAATCACACTCAACTCAGCATGGGACAAGCCATTCCAATATGTGTTAACATTTGTTCTCCTTTCAGCTGGTTTACCAGAGACTGTAGCCTTGAATGAATAAATCCTGGGCTAACTGTGTTAGACACATGATAAGTAGAAAGAGCACAGGCTTTGTGGTTTCAGAATCTAAATTCCAATATAATCTTCAGTTGTGAAAGTTTAGAAAAGTCATCACTTTCTAAAACTTGTCTCTTTATCTGTAAAATAATGTCTTGCTGCTAATGCTGGCAGAGCCTTTATTATAGTTATGGCCATTTAAGGTCATATATTCATAAGAAGGAAAGATCTGATTTGCTAAAATAATAGACACATAGATACATAGATGGATATTAATAGAAAGATAAATGGATCCAAGTTTTCCTTTTTGATATCATAAAAACATGAATAGATATTCCCAATCTTGATTTTTAATAAATGGACTTTCTGAATGAGAAAGAGAAAAATGTTTACTACAATATTTTATTATATACCCTCTGTGGTATAATAGTTTTTAAAAGTAGGGACCATGTCTCCTGTTCCTGGCACAGGCTTTAAACACCCTTTGAATTTCCTGTATGATAGGAATGTCTTTGTTATCTTCATAAGGTGATGCCTGGCACGGACCCTAGATTACTTTAGAATGAGGGCTAATTGACAGAAGAACCAACCAATTAGATGGTTGAAACTTTCAGCTCCACCCATGCCCTCTACCTCTATGGACGGAAGGATTATTGGAGAATGAGTTCAGTCATTTGACCAGCAATTTCATCAGGCATGTCAGTGTAAAGAAACCTGGATTAAAAACTCTGGATCAGACTTCAAGAGCTTCCCCAATGGTGAAGATACTGATGCGCTTGGGTAGCAGCACACTCTGAACCCACAGAGACAGAAGTTCCTGTACTCAGGATTCTTCCAGACCTTGTCACTTGCATGGACTGAATGTATGTTCATGTCCCCCCGTGATATTTATAAGAAATATTTATTTGGTGTTTGTCCTCAGTCACTGGAACAGAGCTGCTAAAACTCTTGTGATTTCCTGAGTGAGATGGAGGATAGGAACATTCTTTCTTATAACATTTGATCTTTGCTCCTGCTTCTCGCTACAAGCATTTCTAAAACCCTGGGAATTTCCTGAGTGATACGGTTGAAAGGAATGTCTTGTTATTCATAATAAGCCTCTTTCAACCATATCTGAATTTATGCTGATGAGACGAGTCTTGGTAGCCCCCTAGATAGCTTCAGTATGGGGACTTGTTGTCAGAAGAACTGACCATGGGATTAGAAAGTTGGAACTTTCAGCTATAACCCCCACATTTGACCTCTGGGGAAGGAAGAGGGCCAGGAGATTGAGTTAATAACCAATGGCCTGTGATTTAATAAATCATGCCTACAGAATGGAGCCTCTATAAAAACTCTCAATGAAGGGATTCCAAGGGTTTCTGGGTTGATGAATGCACCCACAAGCCAGGAAGGTGGTGCATGCTAATTTCACAGGTTCAAAAAATCCTGTGCACAGGACCCTTCTGTACTATTTCATTTGGCTGTTCATCCATATCCTTTATAATATCCTTCATGATAAACTAGTTATTGTAAGTAAAGTGCTTTTCCTTGAGTTCTAGCAAATTATTGAACTTGAAGAAGGGATCATGGGAACTCAAAATTGATAGCTGGTTGGTCAGAAGTACTAGAGGCCCAGGACTTTTGACTGGCACTTGAAGTGGGTGTGGTCTTATGGGATTGAGCCCATAACTTGTGAGCTCTGTTGCTAACTCCAGGTAGATATTGTCAGAATTGAATTGAATTGTTGGACACTGGCTACTGTTGGGAAATTGGTTGGTGTGAGGAAAAACACCCTGCACATTTGGTGTTACATGTATTTCATGGGCAGAAACATATCATAGCAGTAGAATCACCCAAAATTCATACATTGAAATGGAAACCCTAATCCCAATGTGGCAGTATTTAGTTATGGGGCCTTTGGGATATAATAAGGTCATAAGGGTGGAGTCCTTTTTAAGAAGGGGCCAGAGAGCTAGATAGCTCTTTTTCTGCCATGTGAGAATAGAATAAGAAGTTGGCTGTCTACAAACCAGGAAGTGGGCCCTCACCAGTCACTAATTCTGCCAGCACCTTAATCTTGGACTTTCCAGCTTCTAGAGCTGTGATAAATAGATGTTTTATTGTTTAAGTCACTCAGTCTGTGGTACTTTGTTGTAGTAGCCTGAACTGACTAAGACAGAAATTGGTACCAAGTAAGGGGGTACTACTATAACAAATACCTAAAAATATGGAAGCAGCTTTGGGACTAGGTAATAGGTAAACACTGGAAGAGTCTTGAAGTAGATGATAGAAGAAGCTGAGATTATCATGAAAAGAATTTTAAAGACAATTTTGGTAAGGGCTCAGAAAAAAAAGAGGAGAGCTGTAGGAAAAGCTTCTGTCTTTGTAGAGAATACATAAATAATCATGTATAGAATACTGGGAGAACAATGAATGGTAAAGGCCATTCTGATGAGGTTTCAAACAGAAATGAGGAATATGCTATTGAACAATGGAGAAAAGATGATTCTTGTTGTAATGTGGCACAGAAGTCGTCTGAACTATGTTCATCTTCTAGTGTTGTGGAAAGTAGAACTTGCCAGGAATAAAACCAGATATTTATCTGAAGAGATTTCTAAGTAAAGTGTTTTAGGAGCAGCTTGGTTCCTCCTGACTGCTTATAGTAAGACATAATAAGAGAGAAACTACTTGAAGATGGAATTATTAAGCAAAAAGGAACTAGGACTTAAAGATTTGGAAATTTCTCAGCCTGTCCATATTGCAAAAAGTGAGAAAACATGTTCAGAAAAGAACACCAAGGATATGGCCAAGCAACTTTTTGGTAAGGGGTTTCACATAGAGCTGAACTGTGGACTTTGTCTGCTACTCTATCAGGAAAACTGATAGTTTAAACTAAAGAGAAAAGAGACAGGAATGAATGCAAAAAGGTTGTTGAGGTTATTGGACATATCGGATTTTATAGAATAGGACCAAAGAGCTATTCAACTCTGAATGTGTTTTATTCTTTAAGACAAGAGAAAAATGACCCTGCAGATAATCCAGTAATTATAAGAGCTGCCTCCTGGATTTCAAAATGAAATGAAATTGCCTTGCTTTAAGCAGGTTGAATGACCTCCTCCCAAAGCCAAGGGATTGGGGTTTTCCAAAACACGCTCAACTCCTGTCTGGGAGAACACTAGGAGCAGGACCACAACCTGGCAGAGGTATGGGTGTGGGGCCACTGCTCCAGTAAATATGGGAGGTATGATCAGGATCACCACCTGGGAGGCCAGGAGGGCACAGCATGGAACTCAAGGGGATTATTCTGAAGCCGTAAGATCTCATTAAGTTTGTCCTGCTAGATTTTGGACTTGATTGGCACCCATAATCCCTTCTTTCTTCCCTGTTTTTTCCTTTTGGAAGGAGATTATCTATCCTGTGACTATCCCATTGTTGTATATGGAAACACATGGTTGTTAGGTTTTACAGTTGGAGAGGAATTTTGCCTCGGGATGAATTATACCTTGAGTCTCACCCATGTCTGATTTAGATATTTAGATGAGATTTTGGACTTTAGTCATTAGAATTGATGGTGGAATAAATTAAAACTTTTGGGGCTGTTGGGATGGAATGAATGTATTTTACACGTGAGAAGGACATGAATTCTGGGGGGCCAGGAGCAGAAAGCAATAGACCAAATGTGTCCCTGAAATTCATATGTTGAAATCCTAATCCCAATGTGATAGTATTTGAAGGTGGTACCTTTGGCATATAAGGGTGAAACCCTCGTGAATGTGATTAGTGCCCTTATAAAATGCAGCTGGAGAGCTAGCTAGCTCTATTTCCACCATGTGAAGATACAATGAGAAGTTGATTTATCTGCAAACCAGGAAGTAGGCTCTCACCAGACACTGGATCTACTGGCACCTTGATCTTAGACTTCCCATAAAACAATAATTGCTAAATATAGTACTTTCCTGAATTCTGTGAGTCATTTTAGTGAGTTATTAAAACTGAAGGTGGGTTGTGGGAACCCCTACATCTATAGCCATGCTGTGCAAAAGAACTTCAGAAGAAGTAGATTAAATATATATCCTGAAGCTATTACCAAATTGTATGCAATTTTTTGCAATTGATTTCAGTGTTGTTAATAATTTTCGATGACATTTTTTTTAGCTTAGCTCTCAACAATTATCCTTTTAAATATCATGCCAACTCAAGATGAAAGATAACAATTGACTCTCAGTTTAAAGCATCTTAAAATATTTCACTGTCCTGTTATAATTCCTTTTTTTCCTAAGATACCACAATGCCTTAAAAACACTAATGATTCTTCAAAGCATGTCTTGACTGGTGACTTTATTCTCCAGTTTTACAAAGATAAAATTAAAGTAAAATCAGTAAGGCTGATTTTACTGCAGGAAGACTCAAGAAAGTAGCATGATTTAGACAGCACAAGCCAAGCAAAGACACAGAACACAGGAGAGAGAGACTTTCATGGCCTGAAATTTTGTACATCACCCTTTCTGTAAAATGGCATCATTGCAAGATCATAAACATATGTTTACCTATTTTTTGCCTTTACCCCAAAGTTGATGTCACTTGATATATGAAAAGAGATTGGTATTAAGGAGGGAAATATCATTCCTGAGCAGAGAGAAGTTCAGTATATCTGACCGTAACACTAAAAGTCACAAGAATCTATAGGGAAGTTTTAAGTTTCCTCTTTTCTCTCTAAAGTTTTGATAATTTCTGTTTCTGAAATGTACCGAGAGTAGACAGATTAATGGGAATAAAACCAATAAAATTTAATAAGTGCATAGGCACAGGAACCATACACACAGTATAAGACTCCAAGAAGGGCCCGATGACTGAAGTTTCTATGCCAGACAGAAAGGAATAGAGGCTTGAAGCTTCTTTGGAGGTGGTGACAAGTTATGGGAGAATGAGGGGAGGGAAGGCAAATGGTGTCTTTATATGCAGATAAAGTCCCCAAGTAATAGACCTTGGAAAGGTGACTGCCTGTGGTCATCTCTGTCTTGGGGAAATGTCAGACCTTTACCCATGTTTAGGCAGGTCAAGGGGCCTCAGACAAAAACCTCTGCTTGCATCTGCTGTTTACTCTATTAAGGTAGATAGGTACCAATTTCCTTTACAAAAGAACAGATTTTTAGAGCTAATTCCATCTGCAGTGTCTGTGAATACCCAACTCAAAATATGTCAAAGAAGTGTATTCCTTGGTGGCATATTCTGGCTCCCCATAAAGGAGGCCATACTGTACTATCTACCATTTTATACCCGGAGGGTATAAAATGCGGTGGTTCCTATTTCTAAGCGTAACTGGATGGCTAAGTATTTACATGCATGCAGCATTGATTTTGGTACATTTTGGTTTTTGTCTGCACTGCTATAACGAATTCCTTTTCAGGTCTTTCTTCCGTTTCTGATTTTTATCAGAGGAGAAGAAAAAAGTGAACTCTTTGGAGGTCGTCTGGGAAATGTTTTACATAAACTGAGCACTATAGATGTTGTTTTACTTTCAAGATTGCTGCCCCTCACATTCTCTGATATCTTTCTGAGCAGTATCACCAATTTCCTTAGCACTTAGGACACCCTGTGACTTCTCACACTGAATAAGCTCCCGACAATGGTCAGCAAGAGCTTCGACAATCGTTCTGGAAGTCAGACCCAGGGAAATAAATTGAAAGGCAATCCTCCTTAAACTACTCCGCAAGCAGTTGTCAAGGCTTTTTTCTCTCATTTTCAGCACCTCCAAGAAACTTAAGAAAGAGAGGTGGCCCAGAGAACCCTCACTGCCATGGGCATGGAGAAAGAGACAAAAAGATAATAGTTTCTGTCACAGAACAGAACAGCCTGTGATGGCTTTTCTGCAGGAGTTATACGAGTGAGGCTAACACACTCTGTGTGAGCTCTGTCGCTTGCCTCTGCCACTGCGATGCAGAGAAGCTCACAGAGCCCTTACTTCCCAGCAACTGCAGCAGCTGCCCGACTCCACAGAGGGGAGACGTCACATCTGTCTTCAGTGTACCGATAGGTAATAGCAAAGCAGGAGAAATGTGCTTGCCCACGCTGGGTCCGTGTCTCCAGGTGGCCCTCCCAGGCAGATACGGTTAATATCGGTGAGAGCTAGTTCATTCACTTGCTCTAGGCTTCTGCTGTTGTTTCTATCATTGATTTTTTTTTTTTTAGTTGATTTTAATTTCTTCTGCCTGGCTATATTGTATGGTTGTTAAATTTAAGTGCATTCTTGGAATAAAGTAGGTTATTTCTAATTAATCATCTAAAAGTAAGGGTAAGCTTTAATAATGCAAGTCCTGAAGATTTCCTTCACTGGTCCACCTTGCCCACCCTCCACTCCCCCTGCCCTCCATCTGAACTGTCTTGGGTTTACCAGACCTCTGACCTCTTGGATCCACATCTGGTTTCCAGGTTTTTACTTTTTTCATCAGATTTGGCAACTGATCTCAATTCTTAATTTTAGACCCTTGACTCACCTCCTAGAATGCAATTATTTACAGCGGAATGGTAAGCTTCTGGCTGTATCAATGGATCAACACTTGTGGGGATTTGTTAGAAGTGAAAACTCTGCAGTCACATCTCATATCTACCGAATTATCTAAGAAATTCTAGGGAAGGGGCCCAACAATCTGGCTTTTAACAAAACCCTCCAGATGATACTGGTGAGAACCATTATCAGGCTATTGAAATTCTCCTATTTTAACCAACCTTAGGCCCTGAATCCAAACATAGATAGCCCTTCCTACAAGGGACTCTGGGACCAGACAGCATGCAGGCAGGTGCTACTAACTTGAGTTAATGAAAATACAAATGACCTCAATGTAGGTGTTTAGATGAAAACTTGAGTTGTTAAAACTAAACTTTAGTTACTAAAAAAAAAAAAAAAAAAAAAACACTCATTTCCCAATATATTAATTGAAATGGTTATTACCATGTTTTTTCTCCTTCATTTAATAATCTATAAGAGCAAAATAAATAAGCTTCAGTGTAGTCGGGGTCATCTGACCACAGTAAACTAAATAAAATATGTTTATCCACATACACAAGTACACAAATGCATATATGTCTGCAAATACATATTCAGATATGTATTTTTATGAGTTTTTGATGCTTCCTGGGAATAAAGTAGTCTTTTTTAAAATTATGAAAAATGGTCTGTTACTTCAGTAATTGAATATTAAAAATTTTTTTGACATTTTCATCTTTAGAAATATAGCCCATTCACAACCAGTCATTTGTTAAATTTGGAAACTGTTCATTTTCTTGTAAGTTTCTCCCCTTCAGAACACACATACAATGCAACTTATGGCACCAGGATTTTTTCTTAACACATCCTACAGAGAATTGAAGTTGAAATCCATGTGGTGAAGAAAATAAATTTACCCTGTATCCTAGTTTTTGCAATGACAGGGTATCTTATTGATCTCCCACTCTTTGTTCACCTGCATGGCCATTATGTACTAACCAAACATTACCTGAATTGGTAGTAATTTTTTTTCCCCCAGATCTACAATAGCACCACAAAATCTGCCACTCAAAATGTCTCTACAAGGGGTTATCTCTTTCAACTTATAAAGGAGATTGCATAGAGAGAGAGAAAAAAAGGAAACTTCTCTTAACAAAAGTATTACTTTCTATTATAATATTGCCTTGTCAAGCACTTTATCCTGTGGCTACTTGAACTTCGAAAAGAATACTATACTTCACTTTTCTTCAAAACCCTAATCGTCTAATCTTTCAGAGATGAATCTAGCTAAACAGATTTTCATGGCGGTTGTTAATCTATAATATCAATGATGTTGATGCCATATTTTTTTCAGTCCAGCCCAACAGAATTACAGGAATGCAAGACCTATTAGTCCTTCCTTAGTCATAACCTACCTCTGAATTCTATACCACTTTTCAATGTTTATCCTTCATTGTTTTGCCCTGCCTCTGTTTCAGGTGGCTTTCATCTTGTTTCTGGCCTTTGTTCTTATATGCCATTTATATTATGGACTCTCGGCTTTTTTATTTAGTATCTGTATCTTCTCCCCCCATGTCCTCACATTTGTTTTATCATCATAACTCAGATTTTCCGTTGTGCTATCTGGTTGTCACTGAATGAACTTCCACACTAGGGAAACCATTGGACCTATCAGTGGTTTCTGCTGTTGTTTCTTCCTAATCTGCTTTGGAGTGGATGAAAGCCATGTCTTATACCTGTATAATTATTGAAAACTATTCCCATTTAACACATGTTGCATACCTAGTAATTTTTTCTGGTGCTATGCCATATTTCCAGGATACAGGATACAGATGTACTCAAACCTTAATTCTTGAAAGTCAAGTAATGAATGGGTCTTCACTTATTTTAGAAATGACCCTCTGAAATATGTAAGGCTTAGATTTTTGTCACTATATGAATTGATTAAAAGGTTAAGCAATAGTTTCAAGATCATGTGTCCAATTGGAGGCTGTACAGGACCCAGTGACCAGGCCCTACAGTCTACCACAAAGTCTTATCTCCATATCACAGTTAAGTCAAGGAAGATATTTCTATCACACAATGATTATGAATGTGGATTGACTAGTTCTGTCATATTTGGGTTCATTTTTTCCTGGCACCTAGTATCTGTGAATGTCAAAATGCACAGTTAATTATATGACTATATTAGAACTTTGGGTAGCATGATTAGATTTATTCAAATGCTATACACCCCACACACAGTATGGCTATAATGTTGTTGAATGAAGACTGAATATTATTTAAAAAGCATTTGTATATTCTTTTCAAAAATATTTACTTTGTAAAAGTAAACCATAAATCTATTGGCAGATATCTTGAAAATTTTGCAAGTAAATTATGAGTCTACTGTGAAAATTTTGCAATCATATTCTAGAATTATTGTTTTAGGAAAATGTTTGTTATGTAAGTATTCAAATGTGCCTGTGAATGGCAGATGATCTTCTTTTCATAGGGAGCAATATCTCTCTTTGGTAATTTATACATTAGTTTAGTCATTCACTAACGCATTACTTTTAGTCTTTAGCATCTGCTTGTTAAGTGCTTACTACCTACCAGGCTCTCATTTTACTGAAAACTTACGGAGTCAGAATAGATTTTTGTGCGAAGTCTTAACAATGTTATACTCCATGTAGTATCTTCCACATTTGAGAAGGAAATATAAGTTTGGTTGTTGTCGTTGTTTTCAAACTGAACAAGTCACTTTCCCCTTGGCCCTTTCCTACACAACTTAGAGAGCTAAAGGTTGAAAATAGTAAATTTGAAACTTAGAATACTAGGAAATTGATGCTAAGGAGATTTGAATTGTGTTTCATTCTAGTCTATTGGGGAACTACTAATATTTTCAGTTCTTACCATTATGTCCTTCACAAATCTCTAGCGATTTATCTGCTGAGTATTATGTCTTTTCAGAGGGACAGTAAGTTTTATTCCACAGTTAATGGTGACAGTAGACAAGGTGAAGAGTTGACAGAAACAAAGAAAAAACATAAAAGCGAGATAATTGTGCTAGGTTGAAAAATGGCTCCCCCAAAAGATATTCATGTCCTAGTGACTGCAGTAACTCAATGAGATGTTTGGGCAGAAAAATGAGTTATGTAAAGTATAATTTGACATGACATTACATTGTTAATAAAATGTGATATATGTACACCATGGAGTTCTACTCAGCCACAAAAAACAATGGTGATCTAGCACCTCTTGTATTATCCTGGATAGAGCTGGAGCCCATTCTACTAAGTGAAGTATCACAAGATTGGAAAAGCAAGCACCACATGTACTCACCATCAAATTGGTATTAACTGATCAACACTTATG
>CAUYSK010128308.1:0-14677 GCA_963575035.1 Avahi laniger
GCCTGAGTTGTCAATCAAAGGTGGAGGAAGGACTAGTCCCACAAATATATTTAATAAAACAGTGAGAGACAAATAAGAATTAATTTCTTTATAATTGCATACCACAAGGCATGCTGATTTAGCACAGCAGATTTATAAGATTTTCACGGACATGAAACCCAACTTTGGAAGTGGAGTCCTATTTTAGTGCATGGCACTCTTGTTTCCACCCTCAACACTGATTGCATTATCAGACTTCCCCAAAAGAGGACCACACATTAGCTAACCACTGACTGCCCCATATCACAGCTGCTGAAGGCACATCACAATCCAGATTCGGTTTTCCATCCCAGACTTATCTCCCGTGTACCCCACTTCAGCCACACTACGCTAGCCTCCAGCACCCCCACAGCTCTCCTGCCTCTGAGCTTTTGCTCTTGCAGTTCCTCCACATCTCTCTCCTAAAGTCATGCCCACCCTGCCAGGGTTCCTGACCACACTCCACAGGGCCTTCCCGGAGGTCCCGGTCAGCTTGGAGTCACAGTACACATGGCTTCCTGACAGTCCAAGAGGCTCACCTCGGTTCCTCTGGAGATGAAGAAATGGAAAGCCAGCAGGATAAGGAGCATTTGATGCAAGGCCAGCCCAGGCTGCTGGTAATCTCATGTCTTTTCCAAGCTCTTACTGTTCTGCTGCTCTTTGCTTATGTCCAGTAGTTTTCAAACTTCACCGAGCATCAGAATAATTTAAGAACTGGTTACAAATGCAACCGTTCAGACCCCAGAGATTTGGAAAGGCTGAAGCTAAGGCATGTTGTGGTACGTAAATGGCATTAATAGCCCTAATTCCTCACCCCTTGCTGCATCCTTCCCTTTGCCACATGCTCCCTGGCCTCTCCCCATTCGCAAGTGTGGGTTCAGCCATGTGACTTTTTTGCCAATTGAACAGACAAAAGCAAGGATGTGACACTTCTCAATCTAATCCTTGGGAATCCTTGCAGATGTCCCTCTCATTCTCGAACCGCTGCAATGTCCCAGGGATGACACACCCAGGCTAGCCAGCTGGAAGGTGAGACAGTAGGGCAGAGCTCAGTCCCTCCAGCCATCCTTTCCAAGGACAGCCTACATCTGCCAATAGCCAGTTGGCCCGGGACATGAGAGCATACCCAGTTGAGACCAGCTGAGCCAGGCCTGAATCACCAACCTGCAGTCTCTTAGACTAAATAAATACTTACTGTTTTAAGCCACTGAGCTTTAGGTTGTTTTGTTACATGGCATTATCATATAGGTATTAATTAACCCACAATTTACTATGTGACTCATGGAGAACACCACAGCCTTGCCCCCACCATGCTTGTCATATTCTGCTTGTGGGAGGAGAGGGTTCTGGCGTCTACACTTCCCACATGGATAAGGGCCCCTGGAGGGTAGAGATCCACCCGGGGTATTTGTGTGTCCTCCATAGCTTTTGCGCAATAAGCACTGAAGTGCCATTTGCTAACTCGTGGGGAGAGTGTTAGTCTCTCACAGGCTGCAGTGAGTGTGGAGAGATAAGGGAGGTGCTTATTTTTACTGACCCCTGAGTCATTTGTAACTCTGAACAACACACCAGAGAAAAGGGAAGAGGGTCATAGACGGAGAGAAATTAAAATGGAAATTTAAAAGGGAATTTTTTCCCTTTTATTGGCAGCACAATTAGCCAGAGGAGCCCCAACTGATGCTGTTATGACTACTCTGATATGAAACTGAAATAGAATGGGGAGAATCAGATGAAAAACAATAACACTTAGCATTTATATGACTTTTTTACATGCAGCACTTTTTGTTCCTTTCATACCTCACAAACATTAACTAATTAATTGCCATAGCACCCAAAAGTAGAAAGTAGGTTTTCTTGTCTATATTTTACAGAGGACAAAAATAAGCGCTTTCTACACAAGGTACACATAAGTTCTAAGCTCCAGCTACTCTTTTTGGATCTTCTGCATCCTGCCACAACCCTCAGGGATCACACTTTTTTACATCTTTGAACCCGGGGTTTCTAGAGATGCCTATTAATAGACTTAAAATATTAGTATATTTGAGCTGGAAGGGACGTTAGGGAAGTGCTGATCCAAATCTTATTTTACAGATGCTGAACAGAGGATTATTTTAACCAAGGACTATCTAAGGTCACAAAACAATTCTGGGAAGATGCAAAATCAGATCCATTTTGCTCAGCCTAGGTCAACCCTCACATCCCCAAATTCCAGAAGATTTCCCCACCTGTGTTTACAAACGATTCTGTGAGTACTAGTCATTCATTCACCAACCTGTATTGAGCATATGCTATAGGACTCTTGGAACACCAGGGATTTAGGAATGAATAAGGCTGTGTCAAGTCAGATGTTGGGAAGTTAGTCCTGTCAACGAGCACAGCACAAAGGAGCTCTGCCCTAGTGGAGCCACAGGAGTCCACAGCCTGAGGCTTGTTCGTATTTCTCGGTCACACACATTGTTCTGAGCACATAGTAGGTGCTCAGTGAATATCTGGTGACTAGTCAAAGTTGCTATATTTCAGAGCTAATTCAGAAGCAGCTTAAAGTAATTCAGGATGCAGAAATGTCCCAAGTACTGAAATCTAAACCCAAGGTAAGATCTCAGAACCCAATCCATCCTTTGGTTTATTCTGTCTTTCTTCCATTTATTAAACAAACATATGTTGTCTATCAGCCATGATCCAGGGACTGTTCTAGGTACAGTGATTACAAAGTCATTCTTCATGTATGTTTTGTTCATTAAAAGCAAACATAGCATCAGGGATTTATTAAGAAAAGAAATTTCCAAGGTGCACATGGGATTGGTAGAGATTTGGTCCAGCTCCTTCAAGCCCACCATGTGATTTGCTAATAACAGTGAACACAGAGAAATGCTGAAATTGGGACAGCAGGTGCTTTTTCTGACTGCTGCAACCTACTTCCCTCATGACTGACTTTATCCCCAAATTTAAAATTTCTTCATAATCATCATCATCAAGTCATCATCAACAACCACCACCACAAAAATCCCAGCCAATGTAATGATATAGGACAGTCTTCCCTAATTCTCCGACTGGGAATTGAAAGAGAGATGAAAACTGCTGAGAAAGGAATAAAATAAAATCAGAATGAGAAATGGAAGAGGGTTATGGGTAACAGAAAAAACAAGGCATGTTCAAAACTTAATACACAATAGACACGCAGAACCTTATTTGCCCAGCCAATGACCAACCTACCAAATTTTGGAAATCTGATAAAATTACCTTAACTTCTGGGAGGTCCTGCCAGTCAAATACTAATAGCCTCACTGATCAGAACGTTCTAGAATATAATGGGCTTTTGGTCATCCCCTCTCCTCTCTGCTTAAGCTGAGGTGTTATCAGCCGTACCTGGCAGGAAAAGAAGTTCTACCAATAGGCAGAATTGCCTGTGTGGAGTGACTGATGGGGAATTAGGAGAACTGCCTTGCTTAAGAAAAAAACTCACTTACCAGTGCTTTGGTTGCTGAAATCCCACTATAGGGGGGTTTCAATTCATTGTCATTCCTGCTTCCAGCAATTACAATTGACAAATGTCACACCTTAAGACTCTTCAGACATTTGCTCCTTCCTATGGATGACCTTCTGAAGACTATTTATGACAATGTCTCTGCTGAGCTCTTCAGCCATACCCTTCACCTCAAGCCTCATCGCTCACCTCCATACACCCTGACTTCATTCTCCACTGCATCAAACTGGACAGCCCTGAACCCAAGATGGTGTTTAGACTTCCAAGGCTTTGTGCAGGCTGGTCTCTCTGCCCAGAAAGCCTTAAACTCACCAAACATTCTTTACTCTATCCTAGACACAACACAGCAAAGAGCATCTTCCTCCTTGATATCATGGTGTCACGTACCCACATCTACTATTAACATGTCTGTCTCCCCTATAAAACTGTGATCTCTGAACCCCCAGCAATTGACCAAGCACCTTGCATATGGAGATGCTTAACATATTTGAATTTCATTTTAAAATTGAACCCTATGGTAAAAACAATCTTTAAGATGGAGGGATTGAGTGTAGACAGAAGACACCTCTAGGCATTGACAAAGGGGGAAAGGAACACAAGGGGAATCCAAAAGCTCCTGGAGGTCTCATTTTATCTCCTCAACTTACCCTGAGGTATCGGTTACATAAGATGAATAACACATCATGCCTCAGACTCCCCAGAACCCCATTTGGCTATTTGATGGGAATACTCACTCATTTACCACCTTGCAGCTGCAGAGCCTTAAAGGGCAGCCAGGAAAAGTTTATGCAGCTCCCTAAATGGCTTTGCTTACAGACAAAGAGAGATGTTCACCTGAGGACCCTGTGACTCAACCACCCGCCACTCATTCCAGGAAGTGATCACAGTGTGTCTCCGAAAGTCTGAAGTATCCTGGATCTTGTCAGCTTCTCCATAACTCAGAAGCCTAGTAGGGAGAGCAGGGTGTCAGGCTGTGTATGTCTCTGTGTTCCCAAGTAGTTGCCAGTAAACGTCCAGATCTCCTTAAATATGACCCATTCACCAACCTTCTGGGTCTCTGTCACTTCTTTCCATTCTCACTGTTGACATCTCTTCCATTCTCTAACTCCCAAAGTGATCCTCTCAGCACTGAATACATGCAAGTGGCATTTACAGGAAATTAAACAGTCAGGCTCTCCCAGTACCTGTTTAGTGCAGACACAGAGTTCTGATTTCCTGCTGAT
This sequence comes from Avahi laniger, assembly GCA_963575035.1. Taxonomy (NCBI): domain Eukaryota; kingdom Metazoa; phylum Chordata; class Mammalia; order Primates; family Indriidae; genus Avahi; species Avahi laniger. The sequence continues at coordinate 4,726 of CAUYSK010128308.1, forward strand.
GGAAATAATTACTCGGCTTTAACATCTCCTAGGTTTTTTTCTCTCTCCAAGAGGGGCACAGCAAAATTGCCTTCTACTGTGCCATTTGAGGGTAGGGAGAAGAAATTTACCATGCAATTTGTCTTAAATAAACTTTTAAAAGCATATATAACCAAAAGCAAGGCTGAAGTCTCAATTCTTCTGATTGTTTGTTGCCTGATTTTCACGTGGCTCATTAAAGTCTGCAAGATCAGGCGTTAGCCACTGACCCTGAGAACCTAGCAGTGAGGACACAGAGAGCAAGGATCACTGAGGCAGGGGACCCATGACCCCCAGGGATGTTGGGTTTGTCTCATCTGTGACAGGGATGGGACAGAGGAGAGGGACAACGAGGCAGGTAAGGCCGGGTTCTGCCCTCAAGGAGCTCTGCCTGGTCGGGAAGAGTTAATGGCAATGGGATGACAACGGGTTGGCTCAGGACCAACAGGGAGGATAAAGGACGGAGTGGCCAGCTCAGGCTGAGTGGCTTTCAGACAGAAATGAAAGGTGAAATTGGTTTTGAGGGACATCCCTTCCAGGGACAGGAGCTCTCGTGGATGTGTTGGTGACCTACCCTGATCCTTTTTTTCCGTACCAGTGTACCCATATTGGCTGCTAACAGCTCACAGCTGCCCCTTCTCCAGAAAATTGCTCTGAGCCAAAGGATCTCCCTCGTCTAGGAGGTTACACTCCTTGCCTACCCCACTGGGGACAATCAGCAGCCAATGAATGAAGGACAGAGGGGCACAAAACGCTGCTCCCTTGCCTCAAGATCAACTCTGCAATGCAATTCAGAGTCCCCTGTGTGATCAGATCGAAGCAGAGGGACCCCATCCATGCTTAGCTCCTTTCAGTGTTTCCCACCCTGCTTCCCTTGCTGCCCTTTTTCTACAAGAATCCCCCTTCCTACTAAAATAAGTGCACAAGCATCCCTGTCTCTAGGAAGTCACACTTATGACAGGGACTTATACGTGGCCAGCATTCCCGACGCAGACTCTCGCTCCAGGCTCTGGCCTATTGGCTGTAGAGTAAGCTGGGCTTTCCTGACAGGGAGTGGGCAAGAGTAGCCCCACATTTGAGTCCTCTGCCCTCCCAGCCTGTTCCCATGGCAATCACCCTGGCCCTCTGCCCCTAACTGCTCTCTCGAGGACTCAGTCTCCCCTCTTGCAGTTCCTGCTCACAGCAACCCATGACACATTCATCCATCAGAGTAATCTCCAAAACACAGACCTGACAATGTGACTCAGAAACTTCAAAGCTCCCCATTGCCAGGGGGATCAAGTCCACACTGCTCATCCTGGCACTCAAATCTTTTCATGATTTTCCTCATTCCTGTGTTTCCAGCTCTCCTTCCACACACACCCACACCCACACAAACACACACACACACACACACCCCCACACCCACACACACACACACCCACACACACACCCACACACACACACACCCACACACACACACTTCCCTACATCCCCAGGTTTAACAGAGCTCTTCCACTTCCCCTGGATTCGGCCTGAACTCTGTCCACTCCTACACCTTGCTCTCTCGCCTCACTGTCACCGGTTTGGAATGTGTCACCTCTTCCACAGGACCTCCTACAGCCACACGGCATCAGTGAATCTTTTTCTGCCCATGTCCACGTGGTGCTTGCTTGTTCCCCTGTGGGAACACTTCACACAGTCTGTGTGGTGTCCCAGCCTTCTGCATGAGGCCCTGCCTCCCCCTGAACTGTGGGCCGTCCCCTCCATGGAGAATCATATATGTTTGTGGGTAGAACTCTGGCAAGCCACATTTTGTACTTTTCTACAGGAGACAAGAAGGCAAGGAAAGTTTCTATGTTTTTGAGCATTTAAGACATACCAAATATATTACTTCTTAACATTTTGTGCATGTTATATGACTTACATACAATAATCTCCACAAATTTTACATGTGCAGCTCAATGAATTTTTATATATCTAAAATGTAGTCATGACTCGGATCATACAAAGAACACCTCAACACCTCAACGAGTTCCCTCTTGCCTTTTCCCAGTTTATATGCTTTCCCTAGAGTCACCACTGCTCTGACTTCTATTACCAAAGAAAGTTTCATATAAAAAAAATATAAACAGGGTCATATAAGTGGAATTTCATATAAATAGAATCAGGTGAGACATGCACTTTTTTAGTCTAGCCCCTTTCACTCGTCATATCTGTGAAATTCATCATGCATATATCAGTAATTTGTTGCTGAATAGGGTCAACCTGAAATAAGCAAAAGGGTCGGAGTCCAGTTTTAAAGAGTTTCTTCAGTGAAAAGCTGGGAATAACATTCTAGAACACACAGATTCCAGAGAAATAGGGGCCAGTGCTCCAAAGTTAAAGTTACATTCTTGCTTGCATAAGAAGACAAAGAAATTTAACAGGCTTACATTTTTTATTCAAGGCTGATTTAGGAGTTAGAACAAATTAGTTACAGTTTGTTTTCTTTTCCATGCAACTTGTTTTCTTTTCTTTATAGCTGGTTTTCATTTCCTCTCCAAATTAAAAGAGTGTATTTAACATTCCACCTGAAGGCAATGTGATAGTCCTGAAGTCATTGTGTGAGAAAGGTAAGACGGAGGTTAACCTATAATGAAAGTCAATGGTGGAGAGGGAAGGGGTCTTCCCTGGCACCTTTCAGCCACTTACAACATTTTACAAAATAATGCAAGTAAAGGAAAAGGCTTAATCTATAATCAGAGAAACATAGGGTTACAGCTGCCTGGGTTACAACTGTCTGTCCTGTGACTCAGACCCATAATAACATTTCTCTAAGGCTCAAAATAATTTAGAGTTCCAACAGCTTATATTTTGAATTACTTATTTTCACGGTAGTATTCCATCATGTAATATTCCACCACAATATGTTTGTTTAGTCAGTCTCCTTTTGATGAATATTTGGGCTGTTTCTAGTTTTTTGATATTGTGAATAGTGCTATGAATATTCTTCTGAACTCTTTTGGTGAACACAAACTGTAATTTCTCTTGGGTATATGCTCAGAAATGAAATTGCTGGGTCAAGGAGTATGCATGCATATTTTCAGCCTTAGTAGATCCTGCCAAACAAGTTTCCACAGGATTTGTTTCAATTTACATCTCAATCAGCAGCACAAGAGAATTGTAATTACTTCACTTCCTCACCAGCACTTGATATTGTCAATCTTTTAAATTTTACCCATTTTGGTGGGAATGAAGTGGTATCTCACTGTGGTTTTAATCTACACTTTTCTGATGACTAATGAACTTGAGCACTTGTTCATATGCTTATTGGCTATTTGAAGGTCTTCCTCTATGAAGTTACGTCAGACAGTTACATACAAGGGGATCTCATTAAATTTTGATGCTGGCCCTGAAAAGCAAGTGTTGCTGTATCAATTTTATAGATGTTGAAGCTCCACAAAGCATTGTAACTCACCCAAGGTCATGCAACCAGTAAACGACAAAACCGGGGCTTGCACGCATAGCTGCCAGGCTCCAAAACCTGGGTTTCTTTTCCTACTATAAGGTCAGCTCTTCCAGAATAACATCCCTGTTAAGAGTACAGGCTCTAGCACCAATTACCAAGGTTCAAATCCTGCCACTGTGAGACTTTGGACAAATCACAGGACTTTCTCCAGCCTCCATTTGCTCCCATGTGATATGAGGGTAGTAATAGTACCTATCTCATGCAGTGCTTGCGAAGATTAACTGAAGCAGAGCCCAGTGCCCAGCACACAGTGAGAGCTCAGTACATACTGTGCCACATGTCTTCCTGTCACCTCCTCCTGGCTTGGCACCTCCAAGAAGAACATTTTCCTCTTCTTCCCTATGAAGATTATCAAAATTTTGCTCCAAAGAGAAAGGAAGAAAGTGTAGGAATCCCTATCTGCTTGCTTTTGGTTTTGCTTTTCATGACACCCCAACACAAAGATGTCCCTAGAGTTGTATTTTCTACAATCCTACTGGAAACAAAGCAGGCACACTGCAATATTAAGATGCCAGCAGAGGAAGTGGACACTCTGGGTCCAAATACCCTCTGAGTCTGTCATCCTGTGACTGTCTGGAAATCAACTCAGCCTCCCAGCCATTGACCTTACTAGTTTCCAGCAAAAACTGCCACTTGAGCCAGAAATCCCAAGTACTGAAGTTCATTAGTCATCAGGGAAATGTAAATTAAAACCACAATGAGATATCACTTCATACCCACCAGAATGGATAAAATTTAAAAGATTGACAATATCAAGGATTAAGTCCCTGTTTTTCTCCTCTCTGGGGGCCCTTCAGAAATATTTTAGCTATAGACTTCAAAGAACAGGAACAAGTTATTGATTCTATGTTATTAAAAATCAAAATGAGGAGTCACAAGACATTTGATTCAGTAACATGCTCAGTATATCTGAGACAAAAGACTGAATCATTGAAGGGATTTAACATTATTAAATAAATCTCTAATGGGTTCAGTTGGGAAAGTTCAAAAATAATTATTCTTGAGTTCCAAGAGTAAGTATGGTCTCTGATATTTTTCCCCTGAGTTACTATGACTTCCTAAACTCTTCTAAGAAACAAATCCCCAGCCCTTTACAAGGCAGCCAAGGCCATGATGGAAACCACCTTGTTACCTGATACAATGTAGCCAATGTGATACTCCCTCTACTGTGTAGCCAAACACAAAATATCTAGAAATAGTTTTATATAATAACTCCAAATTTTTATATATGCTCTGAAACAAAAAAAAAATTAATTTAAAGAAATCAAAACAAAGAGCTGAGTAGGAGAATATCACAGAGAAAACTGACTTTAGGTAAAGTGAATGGAAATGCTTCGCTGAAGAAATTACATTTAAACTGAGAATTAGAAGAATAGAAGTACCTAGCCAAGTAGTGAGGGATGGGGAAGAGCATCCAAAGTAAGCAGTCTGTTTACGAAAAACTAATAAGACGAGTGCAGCTGGATGGAGGCGAGCACAGCCAAGGAACATACACAATTATGCTGATAAAAATGGCAGGGGCTAGATCATGCAAGGTCTCGTAGGTCATGGAAAGGGGTCTGGATTTTATTGTAAAGACAAAAGGCAAATTGAAGGATTTAAAGCAGAAATAGCAACGTAATCACCATTGCATTTTTTTAGAAGAGCGTTCTGACTGCTGGGTGGAGAAGAGCAATAGCACAAATAAAGCAAGAATGGAAGCAGGGCAGGCTGGGAGGCTAGAGCAATAATGCAAGCAAGAAGTGTTAGTGACACGGGTCAAGACAATATTGGACAAGAAGAACAGGGAGGACTCCAGCTATATTTTGCAGATTTAATCAGTAAAACTTCCTAATAGATTAGAAACGGAATGCGAGGGTGATGCTTGGCTTACTGGCTTGAGCAGCTCTTGGATGGCGGTTCTGTGAACTGAGAGAGAGAGCTGAGGGAAGGGAGCAGGCGGGTGGAGGGCAGATCAAGACATCTGCTTTGCAGCACAATTCACAATGGCAAAGATGTGGAAACAACCCAGTGTCCATCAATACATGAGTGGATTAATAAAACGTGGTATATGTATACCGTGGAGTACTATTCAGCTATAAGAAACAACGGTGATGTAGCACCTCTTGTACTCTCCTGGATAGAGCTGGAACCCATTCTACTAAGTGAAGTATCCCAAGAATGGAAAAATAAGCACCACATGTGCTCACCATCAAATTGGTATTAACTGATCAACACCTAAGTATACATACAAGAACATTTACTGGGTGTCGGGCAGGTGGGAGGGGTGAGGAGGGGATGGGTATATGCATACATAATGAGTGCAATGCGCACCATTCGGGGGATGGACACACTTGAAGCTTTGTCTTGGGGGTGGGGGGGTACGGGCAACATACGTAACCTAAACATCTGTACCCCCATAATATGCTGAAATAAAAAAAAAGACATCTGCTTTGGGCAGGTTAAATTTGACACATTCAGGAAATATTCAGCTGGAGTTGGCAGGTGGGCAGTTGGATATGTGAATCTAGATTACAGAGAGAGAGAAATTTGGGCTGGAAACATAAATCTAGGGCAACGCAAGCATAAAAGTGACATTTAGATGCACAAGAATAAATGACATCAAGGACAGGAATACAGAGATGAAAGCCCAAACTAAGCTGAGAAGAACCTCAACATTTGTGGTCTGGTTGAGAAAGAAGGTCTAGAAAACTAAGAAAACTGCAAAGAGGAACAACATCAGGAGAGGGAGGATGCCAGAAGCTGCTGTAATGTGGTTTCCACTGCCACCACTCCACTGAAAATGACCTGTGAAAGTCACCTATGGCCCCCATGTAGCCAAATCCCAGGACAACCTTCAGTCTTCAACATCAACAAAGGCTTCACTCCTGGCATCTCGAAGCACTCTCCTCTCCTCACTTACATTATGTTTTCAGCCACAATTAACAACGTCAACCAAACAAAAAAAAATATTATCTCATATAACAGGAAGCATCTCCAGAGGTAGATCAGCCTTCAAAGCTGGTTGATTCATCAGCTTAACAATGTCTTCAGGGACACAGACACTGTCTGCCTCTTAGCTTTGCTATCTATGGTATCAGGCACCTCTGAAAGGAAGGGATAAAAGAAGGAAGAGAAATAAAATAATTTTTTGTTCAAAAAGAAGTTAAAATTCTTGGATTCCTCCCCAGATTCATCTATCCAGGTGGCTACTGTCCACCCTCATAGAACACTGGAGGCTTATTGTCTGGAGCAACAGTTCTCAAATGTTTACTCTCAGGCCCACTTTATAGTCTTCAAATTTACTGAGGACCCCAAAGAACTTTTGTTTATGAGGATTACACAGATTGGTATTTGTCATGTGAGAAACTGAGTCATTTTAAAATATTTATTCATTTTTTAAAAAATAATAAATCCATTCTACATTAATGAAAATAATATTTTATGAAAAATAACTATATTTTCTAAATCAAAAAGCTTAGAAGAATGGCATTATTTTACATTTTTCAAATCTCTTTAATATCTAGCTTAATAAAAGATAACTGGTCTTCTACTATCTACTTCTACATTTAATCTCTTACGATATCACACATGACGTAGGGTCTAGAAAACTCCACTGTACTCTCCTGAGAGAATGAGAGTGAAAAGAGTAAATAAAATCTTGGTTTTATTATAAAAACAGTTTTTATTTTCCTGACCACCTAAAAGGGTCTCAGTGACCCCTAGGGGTCCACAGACCATACTTAGAGAACCAATTCTCTAAAGAGGGTGAAAGTGGGAATCCCTGGATTGGGACACGCCAACGACAATTGAGGGACAAACTTGCTGTACCAAAAACATGGGCATTAACTAAAAGACTCACATTGCAAATTGAAACTCCAGCACTTCCGCAGACTTCTCAGCCCACCTTAGATCCCAGGGCACTGTCAGCCAACCTGAATCCTCTAACCAGGAACCTAAACACCTTCTCTGAGGAATCTAGCCAGCTTAACAGAGAAAATGTAAAGATACCAGCATCAGGATTTCCCCAGTGAAATGGTAGAGTCTTCACTCTATGGTGAAAACCATGAAAGGCGACACAGAACTTCAAATGAGCTTTTGGATATTCTTCTTAATTACCAGCAGATGACCAAGGTAACAAGGCATTTGAGGAAATCTTGCAACATTAATAATAAAAAAGACAACAAACATATAGGGAAAAAATTAGAGAAAGCAGAAACTATGCAAGAAGATAAAAACTTTTTAAAACTATCATTAATATCTTCAGAGAAAATACTACGTCTATAAAACAAGACCAGAATGCATTTTTTTAAGTATTCAGAGAACAAAAAAGAGCCCTTTGAAAATTAAGAATATGGCAACAGAAATGAAAATCCCAGTAGAAGTGTTGGCAGATAAAGTTGAGGAAACCTCCCAGAAAGTAGAGCAATAGACAAAGAGATGGAAAAGACAAGAGCAACTACAAACAGCAGATGCTCTGGAATGAAGAATATGGATGGAAAGAAATTATCAATAAAATAATTCAAAAAAATGTCCCAGCATTGAAATATTTGAGTCTCCAAATCTAAAGGCTCACAAAATACTCAGCACAAGAGAAAAAAAAATGGACCCACACTATGACCTATCATTTTAAAATTTCAGGACACAGGAAATAAAGAGAAAATGCTATAAATTCCTGAGAAGAAGAAAAAAATGTTTTTCATATACAAAACATCAAGGATCAGAATAGCATTGAACATCTCAAAAGCAATACTGGAAGCTAGAATTCAATGAGCAGTGTCATTAGAATTGTGAGGGAAAATTATTTCCAACCAAAAATTTTATATCCAAAATTATAATGAAGTGTCAAAATAAAATAAAGATATTCTGGATGTGGAATACTCTCAATAAAACATCTTTTCTTTCTCAGAAAGCTATTAGAGGGTGTGCTCCACAAAAATAAGATAGCATGCCAAGAAAGAGGAAGACATGAAAAACCAGAAACAAAGGACATTCCCAGGGTGCTGGTGAAGGGAGCGATACAGCTGTGCAGCAATCTAGGAGAACAGCGATTTCGGTGCAGAGGAGATCAGAGGACTCATGAAGATATTTCTTCAGAAAGAGAAAATCAATATGATGGCCAATGTAGTTGAGCATTCTGAGAAGAAAGTTACACAACTATAGAAATTTTTAGATTCAGTTGATGATAAATGCCTAGAAAACAATGCACTGCTAATGAAAGTGTACACTGGTGAAAAATTTTGGAAATCAAACTGACAGTACTTAGTGAAATTAGACAATGTCCATATTTTATGACCCAACATTCCTACTTTTGGGAACACATACAGAGAAGCTCTCACTGGGGAGCACACGTACAGTGTTGTTTATGATGGTCAATAACTGGAAACAACTTAGATAGCCATCAGTTTAGAATTGGGTAATTTAAAGGTGTAGGTACAAATAATGGAATATTATGCAACAAGGAGAAGAAATAAACTAGATATATAGGAGATACATATATGAAGAAATCTCAAAAAAATTGAATGAAAAAATGAAAGACTAGAACAAGATCTATTGCACAATACCATTAATTCAAATGCTTTAAAATATAATAAACATAGACATGTATGTAAATAGATGTATGGAAAGTAGAACAGAAGAATATATACAAAAAATAAACGCACAAAAATGGAAGCATAGGTGGCTGCTAGCTAGGGTGCGGAGGACTACAGAACGATGGAGTATATGACAGAACCCACCGACCGCAAACCTGGACATATCTTGTGCTGTGAGTGTGGTGTTCCAATAAGTCCAAATCCTGCCAATATTTGTGTGGCCTGTTTCCGAAGTAAAGTAGACATCAGCCAAGGTATTCCGAAACAAGTCTCGATTTCTTTCTGCAAACAATGTCAAAGATATTTCCAGCCACCAGGAACTTGGATACAGTGTGCTTTAGAATCTAGGGAACTTCTTGCTTTGTGTTTGAAAAAAATCAAAGCCCCTCTGAATAAGGTTCGGCTTGTAGATGCAGGCTTTGTTCGGACTGAGCCCCATTCTAAGAGACTTAAAGTTAAACTAACTATTCAGACAGAGGTGATGAATGGTGCTATCCTTCAGCAAGTGTTTGTGGTAGATTATGTTGTTCAGTCCCAAATGTGTAGAGATTGCCATAGAGTAGAAGCTAAGGATTTCTGGAAGGCTGTGATTCAAGTCAGACAAAAGACTTTGCACAAAAAAAACTTTCTACTATCTGGAGCAGTTGATTCTGAAATATGGAATGCATCAGAATACACTTCACATCAAAGAGATTCATGATGGCCTGAATTTCTATTATTCCTCAAAACAACATGCTCAGAAGATGGTAGAATTCCTTCAATGTACAGTTCCTTGCAGATACAAAGCATCACAAAGATTGATATCTCAGGATATCCATAGCAACACATATAATTACAAGAACACTCTTTCTGTGGAAATTGTTCCAATATG
>CAUYSK010128309.1:0-30000 GCA_963575035.1 Avahi laniger
GAGCATTTTTTCATATGTTTTTTGGCCATTATTCTGTCTTCTTTTGCAAAGTTTCTGTTCATCTCCTTTGCCCACTTTTTGATAGGGCTGTTCGATTTTTTCTTGCTGATTTTTCTGAGTTCTAAATAGATTCTGGTTATCAGACCTCTGTCGGATTTGTAGCACACGAAAATTTTCTCCCATTCTGTGGGTTGCCTGTTTGCTCTTGTGACAGTTTCTTTGGCTGTGCAGAAGAAAAAGCATACAGTCTTTAAAAAATAGTTTAGAAAAGTCATCAAGCAATTATATCCGAAAACAGGCAATGAAAGCAAACACAGAGGAGTGTCGACAGAAAAGAAGCCGAACTCTGTAAAATAATTTAAAGAGGTTTATTCTGAGTCAAATTTGAGGACCATGACCTGGAGCCACACCCAAGAAGCCACTTGAGCAAGTGAACTCGCTGTGGTTGGGCCACAGTTTGGTTTTATACATTTCAGGGAGACAAGGGTTACAAGTAAAGTTATATATCAATACATGGAAGGCATAGATTGGTTTGGCTCAAAGAGGTGGGCCAACTCGAAGTGGTAAGGGAAGCAGTTACAGGTTATAGGTGAGTTTAAAGATTATTTGACTTATAATTGACTTGTAATTGTTTAAAGACATGAAGCTTTGTTTAAAGGCTTGGAACGTTTTAAGATAAGGAGGTCTGTTAATCAGAGACAAGCCACCATATATTTGTTGTGTAAATTGAGGACCTGCAGGTTTGTCTTGCATAACCTTAGACCTGTTAATGGGTTAAGGATGTCTCCAAGAAGGGAGGGGGCACGATGAGGCATGTCTGACCTCCTCCTGGCAGGCAATTTAGTTTTAGGATATCCCCTGGGCCAGGAAGAGGTCCATTCAGTCAGCCAGTGCGGGGAAGCCTTAAGGTTTTATTTTGGTTCACAGGAGGAAAAAGAAACTTATTTTCTGAGTTACATATTATAATATTTGAAAAGTCCAGTTTTAAAAAAATGATGAAGCATACAAAGAGACAAGAAAGCATTGCCCATGTAAGGAGAAATTATAAGAAATTGTCCTGAGGAAGCACAGACATTGGACTTACTAGACAGAAACTTTAAATCAACTGTCTTAAATATGCTGAAAGAGCTAAAGGAATCATGGAAAAAGAGATAGAAGAAATAAGGAGAATAATGTCTCAACACGTAAAAAAAACCAAGAAAAAGAAATGGTAAAAAGGAACCAATCAGAAATTCTGAAGCTGAAGTCCAACAATTGAGATGAAAATTCAACACAAATAAGCAATGTGAGTACCAGGAGGAAAAAGAGAAGGGAAGAAAGAATATTGGAAGAAATAATGCTCAGTATTTCCCAAATTTGATAAAAGACATGAATTTGCATATCCAAGAAGTTCAAAAAAACCTCTGACAATGATAAACTTAAAGAGATCCATGACTGGACATGTCATAGTCCTGTCAAAAACAAAAGACAAAGAGAAACTTGACTGTCACATGAGAGAAGTGACTGGTCACGTACGAGGATCCTCAGTAAGATTCACAGAGGAAACCGTGGAGGGCAGATGGCAACAGGATGGAATATTTAAAGCACTGAGAGAGAAAAACCTGACAACTAAGAATATTATGAGGACTGAACTCTGATCTTTTTCTTTGCCCAAAAAATTTCTTTCTAAAAGAGGGCCTGGAGAGTCATGTCTAAAAATGATGAAATCTCAGTAAATAGGTTTTTATGATATAGTTTACTTCCCAGCTTGATTCCGGTATAGCATCACATAAAAGATAGAAGACTCTCATCTTAACTCAAGCGTTCCTTTCCGCCGATTCCTAGTCTTTTGGACAAAGCCAAATTGTCAGCCAATTGTCAACTAAAGAATCCCTAAATCTACCTATGACTTGTAAGCCTCTGCTTTGAGATGTCCCACCTTTTTGGGCTGAACCAATATACGCCTTCCATGTACTGATTTATGACTTTACCTGTAACCCCTGTCTCCCTGAAATGTATAAAATCAAACTAACCCAGCCACAGTGAGTCCACTTGCTCAAGGCTTCTTGGGTGTGGCTCTGGGCCATGGTCCTCAAATTTGGCTCAGAATAAACCTCTTTAAATTATTTTACAGAGTTTGCCTTCTTTTCCATTGATAGTTATATCTGGCAAAAGTATACACCAAAAATAAAGGAGAAATTAATACTATCCCAGTAAGACAAAACTCGTGGGAATTTGCTGCAAGCAGACCTAGCCTACAAGAAATGCCACAAGTAGTTCTCCAGACTGAAACAAAAGGCCCCTGGTAACGAGACACTTTAGTTACTGGGTAGTAACTCAAATTCACACAAAGAAATGAAGAAGTCTGGTAAAGGTAATTATATAGGTAAATATAAAAGCTTATATTATTTTATTTCTGGATTGTAGCTTCTCTTTTTGCTTCCTATATGATTAAAGAGACAAATTGATAAAAAAAAATGATTATAAACCTGTGTTAATGGGCACACAATGTATAAAGATATAATTTGTGACAATGACTAACTACACAAAAGGAGAGGGTGAAGCTGTACGGGAGCAGATGGGCTGCTAGATGTGGCAGGGCTGCATTTAATAAGATTTATTACAAAACTGTGAAGCATTCCAGATGCATGGGTGACATTTTGATGAAATAACAGGAGAGAGAGGGTGTTTGGGATCTCCTTTAGGGGATATAGCTTATGACACTGTCTAGGCAAAAATTATACCAAAGATAAACAGACGAGGACGAATTTATCTAGGCTATTGCAATAGGGATTATTCACCTCCACTGAAACAAGGAAGGAGGGTTTTTAAGCAGGGAACATGTTGGAGAGGTTGATCGGTGGGCTGAGTTGAGCGCACTGAGGGCCGTCTTGGTCAGTATGTGATACCTTAATCTCGTTCAAATAGGTCTTTGGTCAGAGTCCTGTGAGAAAAGGGTGATGGAGGCTGGTCCATTCTGACCACTGGGTCAGACTGGCAAAGACCGAGGAGGAGGAGCCATGGAGGCCAGCTGGGGTGGGGGCGTGGAGAGTGCCCCAGGTTCCCACGCTGGGCTGGTGGCCATGCTACGGAGCAGGGGCCGGCCTGAGCAGGGGACGGCTGGGCGCCCCCTCAGCCTTGTGCTGATCCCCTGCCACTTCTAAGAACCTTGCAATCCCCCTCCCTGGAGCCTGCATTTCTGGAAGTTGAAGGGCTGCCCAGAAGGTCTCTGTGTACCCAGCACTAAGCTGGCAGAGCTGCCAGCAGAGAACCAGGCAACAGAGCAAAAGCAGGGCTCTCTGCGCTTTGGAACCACAGACAGTGCAGCTGTGCCCTGCAGAAGAAGGTGAAGTATCTCACATGCAAAATCCTTTGTTGCCATGGAGGAGAATGAGTCTGAAGGAGGAAGGTGGAGTGCGGTCACGTTTACCCCGCTGGCCCTAACCCTTCCCCACTCACAGCTGGCCATGGAACTGGGCAGTCACCCAGACCCGCTCAGACAGGGCTCTGGCAGCTCCTGGTGTTGCCCTGGCTGTCCCCCAATGCCAGATAATCAGAGGTGGTCAGAGGAATGCATGGACCGATGGTTTTAACTAATTCACCACTTGGGGACAGCATCTCTGGATGACCTCATCAAGTGTTTGGGAAAACAGTGTCATGATCAAGATGCTGTGGGCAATGGTTTGTCATGATTTGTTCAATTAGAAATGGGCCGCCACGCTTCAAAAATTTATATTTAGATATAATATTAAACTGCTAGAAATACACTTATAGAAACGCTATTTCAATGCAAACTGGTTTTCTGTTCTGTTTTGTTTTGGTTTTGGTTTTTTTGGTAATGCTGGAAACCAAGAAAGATAAAATCAGGGCACAGTGGTCTAGGGCACTAAGGAAACTAATCCAAATGAAATCGACACTGAGCTTTCATAAAAAACAAGGGAGGAGGAGATTTAACTATTACCTGCCAACATTATAAACAGCAACCTGTGTATCTATTCTCCAAAGATGTGTTGGATGTTCAAAGCAGCGTTTTACATAATAGCCCCATCTGGAAACTGCCCAGATGTGCACCAACAGTCGAATGTTTAAACACCGTGTGCAGCGTGCACACGATGGAATAGTGCTGAGCAATGAGAGTAAACGACCTACGACAGCACAGGCCGACACGGGTGAGTCTCCAGACACAAAGATCCCCTACTGCATGGTTCCTTTTACGGAAAGTAAGAAAACGGGTGAGGCTAGCTCAGGCTGTTCGAGTCAGAAGAGAGACGGGAAGGATGGCGTCTGCCCCTTGACCTGGGTGGGGGCATGGTGCCAGGGGGCTGTCTGTGAGCTTGCATGGAGCTGTCTGAGATGACCTTGAACTTTCTGCACGTGTGTCCTGCCTCACGAGGAAGGTGTGGACAGCCACCCAGAAGGGTAGCGTGAGCCTCCCTTGGAGCCCAGGGAACAGGGGGAACAGAGCACCTGGGAACCTCTAGGGTGACAGCTCCTGGGGTCCAGGAGCACTTAGCCACCCCTACTGTTGTGTGACCTGTCTCTTATGGCCTCTGTTGGTCACATTGAAATGCAGGACAGTCAACTTAGATTTGACTGGAGAAAGAAAATGAGACAAGAGAAATGCCACATGGGGCAACACCACAGGACGGGAGTTTTGGCTGTTCTTCCCAAGTTTAATGCTGCACAAATGAAAATGTTACATGAGGAGAAGCAACAACTGGCGTCGGGTCCAACTGAGAGTAATTAGGGACAGGAGGATGTCTGCCAAGTGTAGACAGCAGACAGAAATCTTGGTTTCCAAATTTAGAAGTAAATGGAAAGCTTCCAGGCTTCAGTGTGCTGAACTCTGAGAAGAAATATATTTTCTATTCTTTTTTTTTAATTGTGATAAAATATACTAATTCAAATATTAATAATGAGTGACCGAGAGTCACAATCAGTGGAGGTTTATTAAGTCTCAGTTTGACGATGCACCTGGGAAAAGCACAAACCACACACACATCTGTGGCCTGTGCTCCTCAAAGAGGGGTTTGGGAACTCGGTGTGGGGGTCGGGGGATGCAGGGAACAGAAAGGATGGGGGCAGGCATGGGCAAGTGGTTACATTCCCATGAGACCCCGATTAGTGTGCAGTAATCTACATTTCACAGAAAAGAAGCCAATTATGTAGCTGCCTCAGGGGACGCAGAGTGATAGACTCCATCCTGTCCTCGTTCTGCATCTGTGCAGATGAGCTTGTAGTGGACGCTGTCAGTGTGAGACTTGACTGAGCCCAGGTTTAAGAATTTTTACTTAGGTTGCAGTCCTGAGGTTACAATTGGCTACGCTTGTTTTATGGGGGGCTATGTATCCTGAAAGGTTTAGGGGCTAACAGGGAATTTCCTCGTAAGCAATCTGTGTGTGTGTGTGGGGGGGCGCTATTTGGAGAGGAGGAAGCCCTTTGTCGTGGTGGGAACACAAGAGTTGTGAAGTCACAGCTATTCCTCTGGGGAGAGGACGGCAGTGCTGCGTGACTCACTACCCAGGCTTAGCTCTCCCTACGACATAGTGAGTTTGAGGGTCCTGAGATTTTATTTTGCCTTGACAACTCATAACGTAGTTTACCAACTTGCCCATTTTTAAGTCCAGTGGCATTGACTGGTATATTCACAACCATCACCACCATCCACTTGCAGAACTTCTCCATCTTCCCAAACTGAAACTCTGGAGAAATGCATTTTCTACAGCTGTGTCTTGTCACTCACACCCAGAGGATCTCGGCAGCCTACCAGCAGATACATAAAGGTAAACCTCTTTCAAGTGCAACCAAAAGCATTGATTCATGTGTTCATTCATTCTCTTAGGCGGAGTGGGTATTTATACAGGTATGTATTCATGTGGGTTGGAGTGAACTTCAAGGAAGTTTTGAATAACTGAAGAAAATTCTTTCAGCTAACAAATAGCTCCTATGTACGTTTTAAGTTAAAACTTATTCTGGATTAGTTATCAAAGGTGGTATCTGTGGATCTAAGTTTCCAGATAGTCACTCTGCTTTCACTAAACCTGTGCAAGAGTTTTTAGGAAGGAAAAGAATTTTGACAAAGTGCACTGACATCAGACATAGCTTTCATTTATTTATTTGATTTATGTATTTTATTTTAGCGGTGAGAAATAGATCATTAAAAAAAAGAATACGAGTTTTCATAACATGGTTGCCATGAAAATCGACCCAGGTAACTCATGAACTTCAGCAGGTGGCCTGGGGTACAGGTGGTGGGTGGGCCATCCTCATAGATTAGCTGTCACTGCCTGTGGTTACAACATGACCTGTTCTTTCTGTAGATTTCTCAATTCTTTCAACCCGGTGAAGAGTGTTAACCCCGAGGCTGGCGAAAGTTGGGTTGCCATGGCAATGGAAGCCGCAAAGGCCCTGCTTCTCCATGGAGTCCCTCCCTGTGCCAGCTTAATAAAGCAGAAAGCACCCTGCTCTGTCACTAGCATCGGCGTCTCTGTCCCCCCACCTCGAACTAGCCGCAGGGAACTGGGGTTTCTTACGGGGCGGTTGGCAAGGAAAACAGACGATGGTGACAAGGAGTCAGAGTTAGTTCGACAAGGAGTTAGTTCATCTTCTGGCATTAATGACTCTCTAAAGGGACCTGTGAGATTGCATAGCTGACAGAATGGAGTTTAGACGTGCTCGTGGAAGGTTGCATTTTAAGCATTAGGGATGGCTGGCGGGGGGAGCCCCAAGGGTTGGTGACCAGCTGCCTCGCCTGCACGAAGAGCCGTAGGGTCCCACAGAGGCTGCCCCAGCCAGGCCTGTCCCAGAGGAGATGGGGAGAGGGCACCCAGAGGGGAGCAAACAGGCCACAGAGATGCAGAGCTGCCCCAGCTGATTCTTAGGGCTTCTGGAGGTGGGGTGCATGTCTCTGCCAACATTTGACACTTAGAGGTTGTCATGGGCTGCCTGTGTGTGGTTAACCGGTTAGAACAAAGCTGGTTGAGAACCCCCTCTCCCCTCTGCAGGATCTCTATCTGCATCTCCTCCTTTAAAATTCTCCCAGGCCCCGTGAGGTAGGCCCTGTCGTCACCACTCCATGAAGGAAGAAACTGAGGCTCAGAGAGGTGAGAGCCGCCTGGGTCAGTTACTCGGCAAAGCAGAGATGCCGGCGTTTGAATCTACGGCTCCTGCTCTGAATCTGCCCTCGGCACCTCACCTCCTCTGCCTGCCCTGGCGACCCAGAGAAATGAGAAACCCCTTCCCCCGCCACGTGGTTAGTGCTGTGGTCTGGCCCTCCTCCCTGCACCCTGGTCCGGATCTGGAGGTAGGAGGAACCTGAGGGAGGGACTGCTCTCCTGGGAGGAGGCCCCACCTGGAATATTCTCTGAGGGCTCCAGAGACCAGCCCCACTCACCTCCCACCCTCATCCTCTGTCCCGCTACAGCGTTTGCTGATCGTGCACGCTCACGTCTGGGTTCTCAATGAGCCGACGTCTCTTGGAACCCCAGGCTTAGGTGCAGCTCAGTGCTGCTTCCAGGGCAAGACCGAAGCTCCTCAGGGGAAGGACTGATGACATGCAATACTGGGAGTACCACGAAGTCCTCTCGGAAAGAAACCTGCTGAATTCTGGTTGCCTCTGTGTTTCTCAGCCAATCTTGCCTGTAGAGCACTTTCAGCCCTTGGGACACACATTGCCACCATGCGGATGTGACTGCCCCTCAGAACCCAGCTTGAAGATGGAGTTTGGCTGTACCTTGACCTGTCCGCACAGCCAGCCCTGCCAGAAACATCCCCTGCTTGAAGGATTCTTCCTCCTGGGGTTGCCCAGTGGGGTCCCCTTCCTCTTTCAAGACTCGGCTCATGCATCCTCCTCCTCAGGAGGCTGTGCAGGCCCCTTCCCTGGGGGGGCACGCCCCTCCTCAAGCCCTTGGGTTGAGTCTCTGACCAAACATAGGGCTGTCTTTGGCCATGACCTCCACTGCTGCTCTGACCCTGGCTGCCAGGTGGGGATGCACGAGAACCAGTGGCTCCTCTTTGCATCTGAGCACCCCAAGTTGTGCCCAGCCAATCGTGAATGAATGGGGGAGGAAAAAAGAAGAACGAAATGAAGATGACCTTAAACAGTTTGGAGCAGAAAGCCAATGGATCCGAAGGTGGAGGGTGATCCTACTTCTCTTCTCTCCCTGAGGACTTCCCAGAAACTCACCCATTCACTGCCTGGCCCTGTCCTTGGGGTGGAGCGCACGTATCCGCCCTCTGGACACATCCCTCTGCGAACAGGATGCCTGTGCTGGTCTTGCAGGAGTGACGTTAAAAGCTGGTGTGCCTGAGGCCACCCGGCTCTCCGGGCCTTTGAAACATGGAGGCCCGTCATGTGCCCGACCTCCTGAACTGCAGACCTCACCACCTACAGGAGAGACGTCAATTCTGTTGTGGGTGGGAGTGTCATACAAATGGCTGGTCGGGGCTTTTGAACAGACTAGCGAATGCAGCTGGGCTCTCAGCCTGCAGATCTTTAAAGCACCAGGAAGAATCACACAGATACCACAACATCAAAGACATGAAAGAATCAAAGCAATTCTCAGTATTTCTTTTGTACAGATTTTCAAGAAGAGTTTCCTGCAGTCCTTTGGCAAATCCTGTAGCTACTCTGCCCCCAGGAGTTGTCAGCTGCCTGGAGTGCCCGGTGCCTGGGGCGTCACCTTGGCAGCCAGCGCACCCCAGGTTCTCCCGGCCTGTGTGAGAGCCCAGAGCTTGCTCTGGCGGTGGGGGCTTGGTGGGAGTAGGGAGCTGGAGGAGTTGGGGGCTTAGTGGAGGTCAGGGGTTGGGGCGGCTGGAAGTTCAGACTCCACACAGTCTGTGTTTTCCATCTAGACATTTTCTCTTATTATAATGCCCTCTTTACTTTTTCTCAACAAATATTTATTAACTGCCTACTGAATAGCAAACACAGCTCTGGGTGCACAGCTATGAACAAGCTGAAATGCTGCCCTCACGGGGCTTACGCTCTGCCACGGGAGGACACAACACATGATGAGCAGGTGGAGATTGTGCCGGGTGTTTATGGGAAACAGCAGGGAGGACGGTGAGGACATCTTCACAGTGACTATACTTTGCCAAGGCCTCTCACTCATTCCGCAGTGCCTAGTGGCCCTGCCTTTATTTCTCTGGGATGGAAACCGCCCAGTGGGGTGCGGGTGTCACCCTTGCTCAGGGATATGCTGCGCTCTGATCGCCCAGCGCCTGTGGCCTCTGAGGGGGCCTGGCCAGGCCTGCGGCCCTTGTTGAGGGTCACAGCACTTCGTCGGTGGGACAGGTGCAGCCTTCATTCACCTTCATTCACCGGGATGTGCGGGGAAGTAGAAGGCCCTGTAGAGCTGCGGGGAGAGCCGGGCTGGGAGGCCCCGCCGGGGCTTCGCAGGGTGTGGGCCCGGGCCCAGGCCAGTCAGCTACAGCCCTCGAGAAGACCAGCCGTTGGAACTGATGACGCCTTGTTTTAGACCTTCGAGAGTCCTCAGGGCGGGGACACAGGGGATAGACAGGACAGCCGTCAAAAGTAAGTCCATTTTCTCGGCAGCATGGTCCTCTCTGGGCACTCCAACATGTGGCTCTGGCCTCTCTCCCGTGCCTGATGACCGCCATTACCCCTCTCTTTGGAACTCTTCTGTGCACAGTGTATTTCTCAAAAGCCCACAAGAAAAGCGTCAAACATTGTGAGAAGGTAAGCCGGGGCCCTTGGAAAGGGGTAGCATGTGTTCTCCATCACCGTTAGTGACAAGCCAAAGCTTATTCCTCAGAAATTGCTGTGTGTGTCACCTTGGGTCACTGTTGTGCCTCTTTCTACGTCTGCAGGGGAAATGTGTTCTCAGCATCATTTTTGTCCTATGGGAACCGAAGAGTGCGTGTGCGTGGTGAGCTGTGGTAAGTGGCCTGTGGATGTGTGTAGTGTATGTAGGTGCATGTGCAGGGGGTGTGCATGTGGTACGTGTGTGGGGGGTGTATGTGTGTGTGGGTTGTACTTGTGTGTTGTATAGTGTGCTTTTGTGTGTGTGTGATGTAGTATGTGGTGTGTGTGTAGTGTGGATGTGTTTGTATGGATGTGGTGTAGGCATGGGGTGCGGCATGGTACGTGGCTATGTGTGTGGTGTGTGGTGTGGCGTGAGTGTGTATTTATGTGTGACATGTGTGGTGTATGTGTGTGGTATGTGTGATATGTATGCATGTGAGTATTGTGTGTATGTACTGTATATATATGTGTGCTGTGCAATTTGTGGTGTGTGTGTGTTTGTTGTATGTGGTGTGTGGTGTGTGTGTCAGGTGTGTATGTATGTACTGTATATGTATGTGTGGTGTGTATGGTATGTGGTGTGTGGTGCATGGTGTGTGAAGTGTGTAGGTATGTACTGTATATATATGTGTGGTATGTGGTGTGTGGGGGGTATGTAGGTATGTACCGTATGTACTGTATGTGTGGTGTGTGGTGTGTGTGGTGTGCGGTGCATGGTGTGCTGTTTCTGGTTGCTGGGATCAGGGAGACCAAGTGGGAGACATTCTGACATTTCCAAATGGCAGCAATGATTTACTTACTGGGTTTCTTTCAACATTTAGAAAGATAAAAAAAGAAAAATCACACTCTGAAGGCAGTTGTGGGGCAGAAATAATCCCGTTGGAGCAGATTGGTTTGGAAGCATTTCATTTTTCTCTCCTATAAAATCCTTGTACTATTTTAAGTGAACGTCTATTGTTTTACTTTCTTTCTCTTGGATTGGAAGACAGAATATTCTTTTCAAATGGCCACTTCAAAGCCAACTGAGCATGCAGGCAGCTTCAAAGCAAGACAAGGTGCAGAATGATAAAATGTGAGGTTTGAATGGCTAAAAGAGAGTGGGATTAACCCACGTAGCGAATCAAACAATGGGGGATTCACGGTTGTCTGGAATCTTCAGTAAAAGCTTAATCTCCAGTTTCCATTTAAAGTAAACATTTTCCCCACAAACTCAACCCTGTGTGTTCTGATTTCCTCTGGTCCAGGGCTCCCTGAGGCTCTCCTTGTTCCTGCAGGCCCCATTCCAGCACCTGCCTACACCTCCAGTGCTGAGCCCTCGTGACGCCAGCCTGGCCTCTGCCCGGT
This sequence comes from Avahi laniger, assembly GCA_963575035.1. Taxonomy (NCBI): domain Eukaryota; kingdom Metazoa; phylum Chordata; class Mammalia; order Primates; family Indriidae; genus Avahi; species Avahi laniger. The sequence goes on from CAUYSK010128309.1 coordinate 11,090, forward strand.
AGGCGCTGGTGGACCTGTGCAGGTGGCCTGCCATAATGTCATTATGTTTATGAGAACTATGGCTGAGTGTCAGCCCTTCCTTTTTCCTCGTATCCCTTTAATTTGAATGAACTACTAAGGAAAAACGTCTGCAAACACACAAACGATACAGGATGGTCATGGAGAAGTTTCTTAAATGGGTTGTTGGCAGGTGAGCAACGTGTTCCTTCAGAGCTTGGAATAATTACCAGCTACAGACAAAAGTAAAAACTCGGTTGCCTTAGTTCATTTTCTGTTGCTTATAACAGAATACCTGAAACTGGGTAATGTATAGGAAAAGAAATTTATTTCTTACAGTTCTGGAGGCTTGGAAGTCCAAGACCAAGGGGCTGCGTCTGGTGAGGGCCTTCTTGCTGGTGGGGACTCTCTGCAGCGAGGCGATGCGGGACATCACATGGTGAGGGGCTGAGTGTGCTCACGTGCTAGCTCAGGTCTCTCTTCCTCTCCTTGTAAAGCCACCAGCCCCACTTCCATGATGACCCACTCATCTGTCCACCAATGGATGGATCCACCAATGGATGGATCCATTCATAAGGGCAGAGCCCTCATGACCACCTCCTACTGGCCCACCTCCCAACACAGCCACATTGGGGATTACGTTTCAACGTGAGTTTTGGAGGGGACAAATAATCAAACCACAGCATTGATTTTCGGAAGACAGTTTAGGGCAGGGATTGGCCCACTCTCTCTATGAAGGGCCAGACAACAAATATTTTAGGCTCTGCGTGCCCAGGTGTCACCATGGTGACCCCTTGACTCTGCTGTCACGGTGAGAAAGCACTCACGGCTGTCAGTGGATGGGCGTGGATTCTTCCTGTAAAACTTCAACACTGACCTTTGAGTTTCATGTAATTTTCATGTGTCATGAAGTATTCTTCTTTTGATGTTTTTTCAACCATTTGAAAATGTGAACACCATTCTTAGCTCTCAGCTGTAGGTCACAGACAGGGCTGGATTTGCCCTGGGGAGAAGCTTGCGGAGCAGATCGGACAAAGCTGGGGCTTCCTTGTCCACAGCCTGCTCCCCAGGCAGCGCCCTCCTCTGGGAAGGGCATTTTCTACTCAGCTTCTGGACTAACCGCGGGCCTCAGGTGGTGTTCAGTGAATAAATGCATGTGTAACTGAGCCACTCCTACCCTGTCTTTCCCCAGCCAGGCGTGATTCACCACTTTTCTCTCAAACGGCCTTCCTCTGTTCTCATTTCATCCAGACCCTTCCCTGAGGGCACATCTTCAGGCTTTCAGACTGTTATCCGATCACTGCACACTCAGTGGGCAGCTCATTTCCTGTGCATATTCCCCCAGTTGAAAACTTTAATTACGATTTTTCCATCCTTAACCCAACTGTAGAACCCGAAGTTACACCAAGGGAACATTCATGTTTCAGCAGAATTCTTTTGGCCTTCACAGTGGAACTCGTGGCCAGGCTAATTAAGGGGTACTTTTTCATAGCTTGATCCTCTATAAAAATAAGCTGCTCAGGTACCTCCTTTGGCTTCCAGGAAGGTAAGCTCTTTTAGCTATTAAACTTGATTCAATGCTCTTCTACCAATCGGCTGGCAGCAAAGTGAAAACCTGGGGCTAATTATAGACCATTTGCATTTGTGCTGCCAAGAAATGGTGCATCTCCTTGGGCTTCATGATGGGAGCATGGGTTTTACTGTGGATATTTGGCAGAAGAACCAGATAATTCAGGCTTGTGTCCGGGCCTCTGAAGCATCAATAACCAAACCGGTGGCAGATGCCTGTTGCACAATGTTCATCTGTGATCTAATAAACACTCTGTAAATGTCCTTTATCCAGTTCAAGGCATTGTGTGCATATGGGCAGAGCTCTCACACATGAATGAGCCAAACAGTATTTTTACATGGTTCTTATTTGTTTCCAAACACCATTATGACTCTCTGAGAGAGAACTGGGTGGAAAGGACAGGCAGCGTCCACCCAGTGCCATAACACTCGCATCCATCCACGTGGGGGAATTGTGTCTGTATAGGATGTGTTGGGGTAGTGCCAGCTCTCTGCTTTTTGTAACCCTGGGGTCAAAAATATTTCATTCATCAGCTGAGAAAATGCCAACCCCTTGAGGCAAGGTGTGGCCATGGTCAATTTTCAGGCATTTGTTTTAATGCATTGCTCTATGTTCCTTTCTAAATTGGGTTATTGTTTCTGAGTTGTTTGTGTGTCCAGTGGTTGTCAAGGGCTTTCCCCATGTGTAACCCAATTTCCTCTTAGGGAAGGAAAGGTTTTTGCTTAGGAAAACACCACGGCAATGCTTAGGATGCACGTGAGATGCAATGGTCAGCAACAGAGGAGGCAAAATATAAATATATATATATATATATGTATACATATATGGCGAGTGGATTGCAAAACTGATTTACTCTCAAATAAATCAGAAATTGGAGAGAGTGGAAAAGAGGGAGGAAGAGAAAGGAGCGGATGAAGAATGGTGGAAATGGTATTTGGAAGTATGACCAGTATGTCGTTTTAGATAGATTACTGTTACTTATCTCCATCTCCCCAGGTCATCTATAAAGTAGAAGAGTCGGCTACACACAATAAGAATTTAGGTGCTTTTACTGTGATGGTAAAGGGGAAATGAAATCAAAGCGAAGGAAAGAACAGGGATGTCGGTGAGGCCCATGACCTCGATACTGGCCAGGTGGGATGACTGAGGGGCCGTGCTGGTCACACTGTGCACCCCTGAGCCTCTGCAGCTGCCCTGTGCCCACCACCCCCCTCCAGCCTCTCTAACCACCCCGTGTCATGCCCGGCTCACCCACACTTTAAGGTATCTGGTTGTACCTGATTCGTGTGGAGTGGGTATGTCTATTGCTCCAGCTTTACTGTTTTTAAGCTCGAAGCATTTGGCATAATCACTGGACCACGGCAGGAGAGTCAGACGCAAGCCCAGCAGCGCCTGGCCCTGGTGCCCCCCCAGGGAGAGCAGAGCTGTGGAGTGTGGACAGCAGGCCTGGCTCCCTTGCAGCCTAACCCCAGGGCCTGGAAATCTGTTGCAGGGGCTGAGGGAAAACATCTCCTCCGCCCTCTGAAAGTTCGCTGAGAATCAATTGACAAAAGGCAGAATAGGAGAAAAGATATACAAAATTTATTTTAATGTGTATAGCATGGGGTATCCTGGAAGGATGAGTACCCAATAAGCCAAGTGCTCTGAGACACTTTCTCATAGTGGTGGGGAAATGGGGCAATGGATAGGCCCAGCGCTCAGACAGCGGCTCACGGGAACAAAGGCTGTCTTAATGCAGAGAGTCTCCCAGGTCACCTCTTGGACCTGCCCTTGGGAGAAGAGATGAAAATTCTCTCTGGGCTGGTGAGCACTCCCAGCCTCTTCTCCTCGCCCGTAGTTGCAGTTGATCTTTTCTGTTTATTTGATGAATTGCTTGGGAAGGGGCTTAAGACGATTGCATTTTTTTGGAAAGAAGCTTTCTTGGGTTAGATAAGGAAATCCCAGGGAAGTTCCTCCCTGTGCTGGGGGTGGGGGTTGGAGGAGGCAGGTTAGCGGGCCCTTGATCTTGAAGCAGCTTCTAAGGCCTCTCCATGTATCAAAGTGCCAGTCTTGGGGTATCACTTTCTGAGCCCACCACCATCTTAGAGGCTATGCCAGCTCTGCTGCTAAGTAACTCCTTTGCATTTCACAGTTTATGACTAAGACCAGCATCTGAAAACACTTTGGCATGTGCAGGGAAGCCTCTAGAAGCCGCCTGGAGTGGATGCCCTGCTGTGCGCCAGTCTTAGCTGTCACTGCAGAACAGCACAAGGCCTTAAGAGCCCTGTGGTCTGATGCCAGCAATTTTTCTCTCGGAACGAAGAACTTTTTAGAGAGAGCTGCAGGTCGATGTGAGAAAGTGGTATCTGCCAAGTTTGACAGCTAGGTAATTTCAAATCGGAATTTCAGATTTGGCCTTCACTTGCCTTTCCTTTGAAATTTCCATTGCATTTCCCAGACATTTATTGAGTCCACTTGTCAGCTTGGGGGAAAATAGCGCATACACTTCACTTTCTGAGTCTCCTTTTCAGCCAAGACTGAATGTCACTAATGGGAGATTGTCTGAAAGTACCTTGAACGGTGAGTTTGTCCTTGAGATAATGTGAGCAATAAACCTCCGGTGTGAATTATTCCACTTGAATCTGACCGCAGCGTAAACAATGACAGGCCCGTGGCAGGTAGGATTTGTATCTACTCAACATTCTAATGACAGTCTATCAATGTTGCTATCTTTACCTTTGCTGTCTCTGCAAATGTAAATATCTGTAGTTTCTACTTCTCTTTCAAGCCTACAGAATATTAATTGTTTCCATTTTTTTACAAGCAAGAGCAGAAGTGAATTTGCAGTGTTTAAACCTCGAATGGCTCTATTCCTTTGGAACAAATGCTAAGCGCAATGGGATCAGACATGTATACAAATAACTTAAAAAGATGTTTGAGAGCAATGTTTTCAAGCCTGGGCTGTAAAAACTTAGGCGGAATTCACATTTATGGGCATAATTTAGTCTGTTGAGGACAGGATCAAATTTTAGGGATGGGATTTAATAAAGCATGTATACGGAAAATTGATCTAGCACGTAACTGTTTCCCCGAGGTTGCCTTTATTCATTATGTCCTGTGCATTAAGATCTTTCCCGGCATCTAAAGGCAGCAGTGGGGCAGCTGGGTGCGGATGGGGAGAGGAGGCAGTGTTGGCTTCTAAGCTGCTGCCAAGGAGCAAAACCACATTGATGGCACAGAGTGTGAGTACCGGGAGAGAGACGGCTAGAAGCAGGCACAAAGAAAAAGACAGGCGGACGTCGGGTGCAAGTGAGGGCTTTGTCGATGTGTCGGAAGTGAGCAGCGGTGCTGGTGGCCTCTGTACAGCCCGCAGCCCGGGCCAGGGCATTGCAGAGCCTCTCAGCCAGCACCTTCTGGGCACATGAGTTTCTCGCAGGTAACTTAGTTTCTACGAATAATCACTTGAGAAAAACAGGAGGTCAAGGTGGATTATATTTCTAACCTGAATTTCTTACAATTTAGTTTCCATGAATATGCAGCATTAACCTTAAAATAAAAACTGGGGATACAAAAGAATATCATGTATTAAGAAAGCCTCACTGCAATGAGATTTTTGTCTCTTTCCGTCAGTGGATCCACCTGCTGTTCTTTGTCAGAACAGATGTCAAAGCATCAAAATGAACGATGCTGCGTTATTTGGGAGTGGTTTGCACATTTCTTACCTGCCTGGCTTCAGAGTTTTTACTGCCTCATTCTAAAGCTTCCCTCTCCCTCCCACAAGTAGTTGGCTTAGTAGCTTTAATTACCTTGTAATTATGTTGAAATCACAAAACAGAGGTGGTAGAGTTTACAAAATAAAGACTGGGCAGTCAATTCCTGTTATTGCTGGCAGGTATGTTCTGGAAGTTACCTCAGAGGTTGCACTAGTGAATACTGAACTGTTGTTACTTCTAGACGAAAAACAGGGTCAGGTTCCTGCCACCCTCTGGTCACAACACTTCATCAACCAATCAATGCATAACCTGGTTTTATGTGTGTTTCTGTCTAAAGACACCATATTTATATCCATATCTATAATATATCTAATATATATCGTTGGTTCATTAGCATTGAACTCACGGCCAATAGCGCTATAACTTGTGCCTGAAGGAGGCTCGTCTAATACATATGTTTTTTCCATAAGGCGCATCCCAGCTTGGGCTTGGGAGCTCTAGTTAGCACTTCATCTCTATGTGTGGGGGCCGTTTTAAGCAGCAAAATCATCACCCAAAAGCATGAAAAGTGCAAAAATCAGGCACTAAACAGCCGAAAAAGACACTTCTTTGTGGTGTGAAAGAAAGCAGACCACTGCCTTGTTTTACCTCAGAATGGAGCATGCCCATTGGGCAATTCAAATTTTTTGCCACTCTGTGTGTGTCCACCAAAGACTGTGAATGTGCTTCGAGTATTGATTTTGGGGCTACAAATACATTTTTGCAAGTAGGCGAATTTTGCGAATATGGAGTCTGCGAATAAGAAAGGTGGGCTGTATTGTATTACTTGCTGCCTTAGTCTGTCAGTGCTGCTACAACCAAATACCCGAGACTGGGTAATTTATAAGAACAGAAATATGTTACATGTCTCACAGTTCTGGGGTCTGCAAAGTCCACAAGGAAGGTGCTGGCAGGTTTGGTGTCTGGCAAGGGCCACTCGCCAGATGGCATCTTCTCTCAGAGGGATCTTTACGTGGCAGAAGGCAGAGGGGCAGAAAGGGCCTGAGCTAATTCCCTCCAGCCCTTTTGTAAGGCGTTGATGCGTGTATGATGGCAGAGTCCTCAAGACTTAATCACTTCCCTAAAAGGCCCCACCCCTTAAGACCCCCACAGTGGGAGTGAGGTTTCAACGTGGGTTCTGGGGGGACCACCATCACTGAAACCATAGCACCTGCCAACAACTGATGAGAAGGTTTTCCAAGAATATAAATTCTCTCCTGTGATGGATTTAACTCAAGGTAGTGTTTTACTTTGCATGGGGTGGCCTATTTTCATCTCTTTTTCAGATAACCAAATTTCATTTCAATTCTCATGATTTGAACGGGAGCAGATCCACCCCTTGGGTCTCGGTGATGTAGCCTCTCTGCTTCCCATTCATGTTTCAGGCTTGAAATCCCCTTGAAGATGAAGCAGGACAGACTGTGAAACTCTTTTGATTGATGGGACTGAAAGGCTGGCTGGTACACATGCCGTGCGAGAGCAGAGCTGCCAGCACGAGGGCTCCGAGGGGCTGCAGCCATGGCGTGCACGGCCTGGACCTCAGCAAGCTACATGCCCTCCCTGCACCTCAGTGTATGCACTTGTAAATGGATAATAATTGTACTGTCGATAAACAAGGAGTCCAGACTTAGGTCAGGGGACACTGTATCCGAAAGGATTGTTGCCAATAGAGGAGGGTGGCTGTTGCCATGGGAGACACTTCCACCATCAGACCTGCAGGCATCGCAAAGGCCAGGCAGAAAGCGATTCTCTTTTGTAGGGAGGGGTAGGCACGGCTGGAGAGCACAGGGTGTTGGGGAGGGGGAAGCCGGTGTCACGACCCCACTGTTGAACAGGAAACGTCCTCAGGTGGCACGAAGGAGGTGGGTCTGCATCTGGGGGTGGGAGAGAGTCCTGACTACAGTTTGGTTAAGTTACTGGACATTTTGTCTAGATTGGTGAATGGGGACAAAGTTCTCCTAGTCCTTTATGAGAATCTGTGCCTGGTTGTATCCCAGATAAACAAGGGGGCGTTCCAGCGTCTTATCTATGTCACGTGGGTGTAAAATGGAGACCATACCACAGAGGAACAGACTCTTCTGTGGCAATAAAATACCAAATTATAAATAAGACCTACGGCCATGCCAGGCAAGGTTTAAGTCACGCTCCCCTACACTGAAAGAATAGACTATGTTCTAACCGCCACGAGGTTTTTCTTAAGCAGCACCGTGTCCGGGAATGCAGAGCTCAGGGGAAATCCAGCCTCTCCGTTGCCACCTAAAACGGTTGTTCAGAGGATTAAAAATCGACACACGCAAACTGTTCATTTTCGGGGCTGTATTAAGTCGATAGAAGTAGTGGTTATTGTTATTATCACTAAGAACCAAAGGCACGAGCAGATGAACGATTTCGAAGGGAGCAGTGAAGTGGGTGGTAGGAGGTGGCCCTCCCAGGGGGCCGTGGCAAGGACACAGTGTGAGCAAGTGCACATGCCCCGGACAGCACTGGGACGTAATGAGAACTCAATAAGGGTGATCTGAAATAAGATGCCTTTTGAGTAGACACCACTGGAGAAGCACTTCTCACTGGACTATGAGTGAATTCAGACGTTTGCTCTCTCTGCTGTGCCCCGTCTCTTTTCCCGGCCCCCACCCTGCATCGTGCCTGCCGGCGAGGTGTGGAAAGGGCAGCAGGTGACAGGGATTCGTGTGGTTAGGGCACCCCCAAGTCATTTTTATTATCAACACTCTTTTAAAGTATTTGTCGTGTCCATTAAAAATATACCTTTGGCTCAAACTGGAGATGAAAGTGCTGAAAACCCACAATACTTTCTTCTAAATAGCATTTCATTTTGAGAGAAACGGACCAGACGCCTGGAATTTAGTATCATTCTCAAAGAACAGTCCATGAACACGCTTGTGCACGGAGGAGATCTGACTTGAGTCATACTAGTCTCTTTCAGCTCTTAGCCCTGAATTTACAAAAATCTGAATTTTGAACTAAAAAAAAAGAAGCTTTTCTCCATTCATTTCTGTAATAGTATTAGGGTAATCTGTTCAATTCCTGTAGGATAAAGATTAGCCTGGTGGCACAATTATCATAAATTCCTACTACTCCAACAGAAATTTGTCCAGCGCCAGTTTTGTGGCCAAACCGTCTTCCCCTCCCTGCTCTGCGTGGTGCCGCGTTCAGCTCAGAACAGCCGCGTGTGACGGTGTCGCTCTGACAGAGGCGGTGGTTCCTTCAAGAACTGAGGCTTTGGGGAGAGCACGGACCGCGCCTCTGCTGATGGTGCTCCTTGCTTTCTCGGGAGGAGAGTATGCACTGGGACCAATCGCGTTTGTTTTGCTTAGCGGCAGTCTTTCCTTTCCTCTCGTCTCAGTCGCCATCTGAGCCAAAGGTCATTTGAAGACATACTTTTGAAAGGAACATTTGTTTTAAAAAACAGACATAGCTCAAACTCCAAAGCCTCTTTGAGCCTTTTGGTCTTTGATGACCAGGGTGACCCGATAGGCGGCAGGGTTTCGGCAGCTCGCCCTTTCGGTTGGATCGGGGGCTGGAGGGCTGCTCCCGCCCTGACTGTGCCCGCGTGGGGCAGCCGGGCTGCTGTTTGGTGCGCTGGTTTCATGGTCATCTCGCCCTGTTGTTTGCCTTTTACACGCAATTAGAAAACCAGAGAAGAAAGACTCTCACTTGAAAGGTTAGTTGTGTTACGAGGAGTGGGATGAAAGGCTCGTCTCATCGCTGGGGCTCCGCGCCCATCTGGCTCTTCCTTTTCCTTCTCCGCACACAAGTGTGTCTTCTCAGGAGGCCCTTCCTACCCAGAGGGGCACAGCCCATGCAAGAACCCCCCAATCACGTGACAGGTGCCTGTGCTGTAGGATTCATCCTTTTACACTTGCTGCATCTTGCCTTTCACTGTCTCAGTGTCATCATCCATAAAACGGGAATAATAATAATAACCACTTCTTAGGGGTGTTGTGATTATTTAATGAGATAATACCTGGAAAGCCTTAGCATATAGTAAGCCACCATGAATGTTAGTAGTTCACATTATCAACTAAAGTGATGCATCCCAGGGACATTTTCATTTTCACACTGGACTGTGACAGAGGCGTGGCAGGGTGATCTCTGCTGGTGGAGCTGCAGGCCTCAGATGAGATTCGATTTCGAGCTGTGGGACAGTATCCCTGACGTTCCTCCAGGTACCACGTGCAGAGCCTACACACCTGGCCTCGTGGAGGGGCGTGTGAGATTGGGAGTGTAAATTGCAGGTCAGTTTTTCACCCATATTCACTGTGCATACAAATCATCTGGCAGATTGTTTTTAAAAATAGGAAAGCACAGACTCCTGACCACAGCCCCTGCCACAGACGGAAGTGGGCCTGGAGCCCCGAGAAGGATCCTAGGTCGGAGGCTGTGTGGGACCTGTGACCCTGCAGGGGAAAAGATGTGCTCTGAAGAAACTGTGCCCTGTCTGCGGCTCACCCTTCCGGGGTGTCCAATTCTGGTCCTAAGGGAACTATTTGACAATTCAGTGAGTTGTACACAACTGATAACAACGCAAGTACATCCTGTTTGCAGCTGGGTGGCCTCAGCCCCGGGGAGGTTCAGCTGACTGCCTCCTCGCAGTGGACGGGGCTGGTTTGTCTCTGAGCACATATTCCTATCAACAGAGTGCCCACAGAGTGAGTGGGCTACGTGGGGGAAGGAGAAGGCTTGTCCTAGAAGTCAGAAGGTAAGACCAACACGAATATTAAATGCACAGAGCACACATGCATGTGCCCCCACACACGTGCACAGGCACGCAAACACGCACTGGCAATCCTGTTACTTCGAGGACAGTCTGTCTTATCCTCAGCGCGTGCCAGGGACAGACTCTGCTTCCCACCTGACGCAGAAGGCGCTAACCTTCCCATAGGCTCCCGGCGCATGAAAAGGTGAGATTTCTCTGCAGAAGCCTGAGGAAAGGCATAAACTTAGCTTCCCCTTCCCCATCACCACCCTTTGCCAGTAATCCATGTGGCATTATGGCTCCTGCGATTTCACTTTTGCCCCCATGTCCAACTCAAGACCAATTGGAGAAAGGCCACCATCACACAGGATGCCGCCGCTGGTGAGCCGCATCCAGTGTCCCCAGGCCACTGGCTTTGCCAGTGTCTTCCCACCGCGGGGCTTTGCTGGGGTCCTGTGAGCACAGGTACCCACTCTCTGCTCTGTGCTCTGGGGCACTGATGTTCATTTCATATGCACCTTTTCCACAGGATTCTTTTTCTTACTGCCTAACATGATTTTACAACTAAATATTGCATAACAGGCAACAATCTTTGTTGAATTAGAGCAGACCACAAAGCTCTGACCATGCAGATACTGAATGACCGCTCAGATTCTGTGTAGGTAGCTTTCCCTTTAGTCTACCAACAAACAGGCTGACAACACCTGAGACAAGAATGTAAGCACCAGCACCATCCTTCTTCGACTCCCAGCCACAGCCTGCTCAGAGGAGATGTCACCCAGTCTGTGAAGCAGAGTCCTGAGTTGCCCACCGTCTGTCACAGCACACAGGGGGAGGAGAGGCTCCCCAGGGCTCAGGGGCTTCTATGTCAGCAAACGAGTCTATCCCTTGTTTCACCATAATCATGTGCCCTGTGCTCTGTTCCTTCCTGCATCCAGGACCCCAATCAGCCTGCAAATCTAAAAAGATAACAGAGCATTAGAAAGACAATTGGTTTCAACACAACTGTTTTCTAGATGAGAAATACATTGATGAAAACCTAGCAGCACTCCGGGTCTTCCTCAGTAGCCACTACTTTGTATTTTGCTGAAAGTTTTCACAGAGTGGTGATGCACGTTTCCAGTGGTCATGCCCAACCTGTGTGAACAGCATCAGTGGTTGATTTGGTGGAGATAGAATAGCTAATGAGGTAATGTTACGAGACATACAGAAGCCACTTAACACAAAGAAGACAGAGTGAGAATCATTTGCCCAAATGACCAGGGTTTGTAAGTGTACATGTTTCATTGGCTGTAATAAGTCCATCATTCAGAGAATTGCCATGCATATGTCTTCTTTCCTTTGGAACCATCGCCCTGTCCAGATTTTTCACTTTTCTTACAGGTATTTTCTCATTATTTCACAGTTGATAAAATGGAATATGTTAAACAAAATTATAAGCCCATTAAATTTCATTTTCATGATAAGACAGTGCCTCAGTGAAATTCTCATTTTGGAGGCCGTCAACCAAGAAGATGACCTTCTTATACTGTTTCTCACCTGTGTGTCCAAGTCTGAATAATCTCTGCCTTCATTGCAGGACAGTGGGGACCTTCTTGTGTAAATCCCATCCCATGGATCAAGGTTTTCTCAGTGTCAAGAGCAGTTTCAGGGAAACCGCATCCCACTTAAATCAGATGAGAACTGATGACGGCTGCAGAATGAATGGTCACATGCATGTCCCACAATGAGCCTTCTGCCCAGGTGTGTGGCTGGCTGGAATAATAATGCTGATACAAAGAGAACAATTAGGTTTTCTGAGGACTATGAATGGTCATACTGCCATTCATTTGGCAAGAAAGTGCACATTACTCTGATCAGTCAGGGACCTACTGTATTTTGTGAATGTTTTCTCTTCTCCCTGGATTGAATTCTGCAGTTTGATGCGTTGGGTCATTACTCGGGTATTGCAGAGGGGGATTTAGTGGAAACTGTCTTCTGGGCTCTGTTGTGCACCCTTCTCCCTAGGGCAAATCCAAGTTTCCTGGGTTATGCTGGGCCTGCAGTCACAGGGCCACGCCCCGACTGGAGTCAAGCCAATCAGAGTGCCCCATTCCTATGGCCAACGTGATTGGTTTAGGTGTGTGCAGGTGACCCGGCCAGCCCACTCATTGTCTTGACAGGGTTTTTCAACTTCAAGAGAGAGAAAACAGGCTTTGTGTTTTGGATCATCCTAAATTGGAGGCTTCCTGTGGCCACTGTGCCTGCAGAAGGAAAAGAAGCTAAGAATCTCAATGGAGACAAGGAGAGATGAGAGACAGAGGATTCTGATAGGTGTAGGTCTCATTATTTTTTAAGGGTATTTGCTCCATGAGAATGAGCACTAGTTGCAGATTCTCTGCAAGCTGTTCCCTTTAGCTTTGCTAATCTTGGCAATTAGGTCTTGAACAAACAGAGTTTTATTGTGAAATTCTGTAATCATTCAAAAAATGTATATATAACACACACACAAAATCTGAAAACCATTCTTCAGGTATTAAACAAATTATTACGCCTACAATGTGCCAGGCACTGTGCTAGGCCCTGGGGACTCAGTGGTAAGGAGAATATATAGAGTTCCTGCCTTTATAGAATTTATAAAGACCAGTGAGGGACACGTTTAATCATAAAATCGAGCAAATCACATATTCAACTACGAATTGTGTTTAGTGCTTATAATCTATTTACCTTAAAAGAAATACAGTCAGAGTGTCAAAGTATCTGTGCATATGGGTCTTCCTCGGTGCTTCTGACCTGGAGTGAAAACATATCTGCAGTATTGACTTTGGGTTATGCTATCTTTATTTTCATCATATCTTCTTTAATTACCTGTTGATTATACTGTATACAAGCATGAATTAAATTCCAGTGAATACTGACAACTATGTGTTAAGATTTTAGTATTGCTTAAATTACATTACTATTCAGGGAGAAGATGCTTAGTATAAAATATTAAGTTAGGCAAAATTCTAATCTGCATGATCTAATGTAACGAACATATGCTTGCTATCCTCATTTTAATCAGTATCTCATTTTTCAGACAGGAAAATTCATAACACCTATCAATTGTTTCTCATCTAGAGTGCTGGGACAAAGATGTGACTTATATCTTACAGTTATTATTTATGAATTTTAAGCTACAACTGCTTATCTTTTCTCTAACTCATCTTGAATGTGCAAACCCAGTGAATAGTCACAAATGTCATGTAATTCACCTGTTTCATAATTTACTTTGTTTGAATATATGTATGTTGAGTGTTTACATTGGACGAGACTCTGTGCTGGTTGCTGTTGCTACAATTTGGAAAGCAACAGCCATGTCTCTGTTTTGAAAGATGTGACAAACAAGTGGGGAAGACAGACAGTGATCCAGTAATGACAAATGAGATAAGTGTCACAGTGAAGTGTGACTTCCTACCAGAGCAGATTATAAGTAGATGTCAATAGAAAAGGGAGCCCATGAAGCCTCTCAGAAAATGAAACGCTAAAGAAAAAACTTGGATGATGAGTAGGAGGTAGCCAGCTGAAAATCTGGGAAAAGACATTTTGTTAGAATAAATCTTTTTGTTAAGGCCTAGGGTTAGGGTTAGGGCCAAAGGCATGTGGCGTGTCCAGAGCAAAAGAAAGATCTGGAAGAGATAAAGCTAAAGGGATGTAGTGGCCTTCACATTGGAGCCAAGCTAAAGACGTTAGATTTATCCGGAGGGCAAAATGGAGGGAATCAATATTCTATATTAATTATATTATGTATTAATATAATAATCAATATGAATTATATTTATTGATTAATCTATAATTGTGTATTAATTCTGTGGCACATATAATTTTTAGTTTCTTGGCTGTGCTGTCTTTTGACTGTAGCAACAGTAAACAGCATCCAACTGTGCTGGGGAGAGCAAGACCGAGGCTTAAGTTAGATGGGGCCCCCCAAGGTAGCTGGAAAACGTGATTGGTAGCGAGAGAAATTTATGAAGGAGCATCCACAGGGCCTGGGAACTCAGGGAAAGTAAAGAGTGCCACCCCTCTGTCTGGTTTTGGATATGAGTCAGCGTTAATGCCATTTACTGAAATTTTAAGCCTTGCAGAGGAAAACAAGAAGAGTTGTGCAGAAGTTTTAGTTTTGAGTTTGCCTGAAACAATTTGGGTTTAAGGTGTCTGCAAGACATCTTTGTAGGAAGGGCAGTGGACGAATTGATATATAGGTCTTGAGCTTACGAGTTTAGACTCTGAAACGTGTCAACTGGATTCATTCCTTCTGTTTAGGTCCAACTCTCTCAGACTATTTGACTCCGCTGCCTTGAGCCCGCCTTATGTAAGAGTCTTGTTTCTAACTTCACCTGAGGCAGTCGCTGCACTTGGTTCAGCCTGTCACCGTGTTCCAATATGCTTCCCTGCAGTCTCTGTCCCACCACGTGTCCCTCACACACCGCCCGCCTGTAAACCCACAGCTGATCACATTCAAGCTTCTCTGTTGTCTTGGAACACCACCCGCCTTCTCTCTGTTCTGCCTTTGTTTGTCTGAGACAAAGGTTGTTTGCTGGTTGGTGTTAGGATCTCACTGGAAGAGGTGGGAATAATAATATTTGATTTTTTTACCAGTCAGAGCTAGTGTGGAAATATGTAATTAGTCAGAGTTTTCCAGAGAAACAGAACCGATAGGCTGTATATATACATATACAGGCACTGTGTATAAATGTATATGCACATATATACACACATATGAGGAGGCACTTAGCCTCCACAATTGTGAATCAATTCCTTAAAATAAATCTATCTCTATTTATACATATGTATATCTGTATACAGAATTTTCACACATATGCCTATGTTTATATACACACATATATTTATACATATGTACATATGCATGTATGTGTGTGTACATAGATTTATTTTAAGGAATTGGCTCATGTGATTGTAGGGGCTGTTAAGTCCAAATTTTGCAGGGCAGGCTGGCAGGCCAGAGACCCAGAGAAGAGTTGATGTTGCCACTCGAGTTCAGACTTCCTTTTTCTTTTTCCTCAGAGGACTTTAGCCTGTTTTCTCTTAAGGCCTTCAACTGATTGGACAAAGCCAACCTACATCATGGAGGATAATCTGCTTTACTCAAAGTCTACTAATTTAAATGTTAGTCTCATCTAAAATAAATACCTTCACAGCAATATCTAGACTGGTGTTTGACCAAACATCTGGGCCCCATGGCCTTGCCAAGTTGACACATAAAATTAGCCATCGGAATATCCAAACACCTGGAATAATAGATAGAAGTGAGCTTCAACTCTGGAATCAAGTGGCTGGAGTTCTAAGCCTACCTAACTCTCCCTATTTCTGTCTACCTGGCCTTGAGTGGTTCTCTAAAAGTTAAGACTATAAAGCAGATAAGCTATAAGACTACAGAACTTGAGCATTGTATGTGCCAGATAGTAAGCACCAATGAAGTTAATTGCTATCATCAAATGCAATAGACTTTGTGGAATGTTTTAAATTCTGTAAAATGTAAGGTGTATTTGGTAGCTACAGGGAAATAAAATAGCAGAGTTACACGCATGGGTTTAGGAGCCAGACACACTTGGATTTATATATCAGGTCTGCCTTACTTGAATTACTTAATCTTTTAAGATTTAGCTTCCATGTCTGAAAAACAATCATGAATATACCTACCCCACAGGGTGTTTTAAAAAGCTTTTTGTTTTGAAGTACTTTTAGACTTGAAGAGTTGCAAAGAAAGTACGGAGAGCTTTGGTACGCCCTTCGCATGGCTTCCTCTAATTTAACATCTTATGTAACCACGTACATTTATGAAAACAAAGAAATTAACATTGGCACAATATTATTAATTACACTCCAGACATTATTTGAATTTCACCAGTTTATCCACTAATATCTTTTTTATGTTCTTATATTAAGGTAATGCTGGCCCCATAAAATGAGTTGGGAAGCAGTTTCTTTTTGTTCTAATTCCTGGAAGGGGTTTTGTAAGGTTAGTATTATTATTCCTTTAAACATTTGGTAGAATTCACTGGTGAATTATTCTGGTCCCAGAAAGATTTCTTTGTGTAAGCTTTTTTTTTTGAGTATGATTTCAATTTCTCTGAGATATATAGGACTATTCAGGGCTCTGGGCTCCCCTGTAATGTTGCTGTGCTTTGGGAGTCTAGCTCCGGCCCCATACCCCGCACCCGGAAGTCAGCAGGGCCCTGGGATGAGCCACAGGGGAGCGTCTGGGATGCAGAACAGAGAGAAACCTCACTACCAAGCCCTCTTAGATGAAAGAGAGGGCTGGGGGACTAGAAACATTCTTTTTATACCAGGGGACTTTTAGTAGCAGACATTCAGACTGTTGACAGCGTCTCCTGCATCGGAGAAACATGAAGACTTTGAAAGAATGTCCAAGTGAAGGAAACTAAAAATAATGAAAGCCCTCGTCAAATACAGAGTTAGGAAAAATAGCAGTAGTAATCATTATGTACAATTAATTAGTCTATCTGGTCACTGCATGGAGGGCATTTATGTGGGAGGACATTACACACACACACACACACACACACACACACTCACAGATAAGTTTGTTTTGTCATGTTTAAAATAATTCTACTTTATAGTCGTAGCAGTTTATAATTTGATTATTTCACTTGGTACTGAACTCAGCATGCATTTTGGTCAGCAACACCTCAGCAGCTACACTGTGATGAGTTATGAAATGAAGTTATGTTAAAATAAATCTATTTGTTAAAATAAAATATATCTTTCGATGGGGAATAATTTGGTCCCTGGAACTAAGTAATTTTACCGCATAGCATGGGGGAAAGTCACACAAGAAATTTATTTTTTCTTATCCACTCCGATCAAGGGAGGAATCAGTAAAAACTCAGCAAAAACACACCAGCCACAAATGAGAACCAGGCGCACGTGGCCAGCTGCTCACCGATGCCTACAGTTTTTGTTTTTTACAGGAAAGAATTTACTCATTCTTTTGAACAAGCAAGCTTCATGAACGAAATGAATGACCTACTGTCTGGTCTACACACTGTTGCATTATTTAGCACGCCATAATTGGAAAACTTTGCTGTAGTTTTTTGCTGAATTTCCTTGAAAGAAGCCAGTTTGTAAGCCTAAATAATTTGGTTAAAAATGTTTTTTGTCAAGTGCATCCCCTCTAATTTAGCTGCTCATTATCTAAGTAAGCTACTGTGTCTGTAATGCAGCCTCTAGCATTTAAGATTCCTCACACCTGTTAATTAGCACCAGCTTTGGCTGGGAGAAAAGCAAGAATGCAGGATTTGGACAGAAAATGACAATGGAAGGAAGGAGTTGGGAAGAATAGTTAAAACATGACATTCTAATGTAGCTGAAGGTTTCCATTTTATTGAAAACATTTGAGAATCCCTAGGATCCCCACTTTTCTGCTCTCAGTAATTTTTCTCAATAAATTATTCCAGAATTGCTTCAAAGAAGCATTAATCAATGGTCCCAAATGCTGGAGAAATTACAAAAGAAAAGAAAAGCCACAATCATTACTTTCAATGAACTTACATTATAAGTAATCAACGGTTAGGTTTGCTTTTTCCCCTTATATCAGAAAAGGCCATTGATTTATATATTTATGATTTACTTTTTGTTCCTTTTTTTGTTGTATATGTTTATCATGTACAACATGATGTTTGAAATATGTATACATTGCAGAATGGCTAAATCAAACTAATTAACATATGCATACCTCACCTACTTATTATTTGTGGTGAGAACACTCAAAATCTCTCTTAGCAATTTTCAAGAATAAAATACATTGTTATTAATTATAGTCACCATGTTGTACAATAGATTTTTTAAATTTATTCATCCTAAGGGAAATTTTGTATCCTTTGACCAACATTTCCCCAACCCCAGTCTACTCTTTTTGGTTCTATGAGTAACTTTTTAGATTCCACATATAAGTGAGATCATCTAGTATTTGTCTTTTTGTGCCTGTCTTGTTTCACTTAACATATTAGTAATATCTTCTAGTTCTGTCTGTGTTGTTGCAAATGATAGGATTTCCTTCCATTGTGTATATCCCTATATAGACACAATGGAATACTATTAATATATATAGTATATATATCACATTTTCTTTATCCATTCATCCAGATGGACATTTATGTTGATTCCATATCTTGACTGTTGTGAATAATACTGTAATGAACATAGGAACGTGGCTATCTCTTTGGCATACTGATTTCACTTCCTTTGGATATATACCAGTAATGCGACTGCTGGATCATATGGTAGTTCTATTTTTAATTTTTGGGAAACCTTTATTCTGTTTTCCATGATGGCTATACTAATTTAAGTTTCCACCAAAAGTGTTCAAAGTCTCTCTTTTTTTCCACATCCTCACCAACATTTATCTTCCATCTTTTTGAAAATAGTAATCTAACAGTTGTGAGATGATATCTCATTATGGTTTTAATTTGCATTTCTCTGATGATTAGTGATGTTGAGCATTTTTCATATTCTTGGTCATTCGTTTATCTTCTTTTGAGAAATGTGCTTTCAGATCCTTTGACCATTTTTTAATTAAGTTGTTTTCTTACTGTTGAGTTGTCTGAATTCCTTATATATTTTGGATATTAACCCCTTATCAGATATGGTTTGCAAATATTTTCTCCCATTCCGTAGGTTGTCTCTTCAATGTTGTTTCTTTGACTGTGCAGAACATTTTTAGTTTAATGCAAACTCATTTGTCCATTTTCTGTTTTGTTGTCTGTGCTTTTGGGGTAAAATAAAAAAATCATTGTCCAGACCAATGTTGTGTAGCTTTTCCTTTGTTTTTTTTTAATAGCTTTAGATCTTCAGGTCTTATGTTTACATCTTTAATCCATTTTGATTTGATTTGTTTATA